>LT728060.1:52712-87333 GCA_900157175.1 Oithona nana
CCCAAGAACAACAACCTCGACAACTTATACACTTCTAGGACCGCGATGCTTCGCTACTCGCGGTCAAAAAGTACTCGGTTAATTGGTTTTTAGATGTATTTTTGTTTTTCAGGCATTGTCTTTGGATTTTCTAAGCTTTTGCTTGGTATCTTAGGGTTTGCTTTAGGCTATGAAAATAGACTGATCATTTTCTCTTTTGCCACAATGACTTCTATAATCTACAATCCTTTGTCTCTTATGTTGATAATCAAGAAGAAAAAATTAGTTACCCAAGTTCACCTAGCAGCTCAGCCTTCGATTGGACTTAATTTTCACCCTGAGAATGAACAGTCTAATGAATCCAAAAATATGACTTTTATGGAATTTATCGACAAGTGTGAGAGAAAAAGAATGAAGGACATTGCCAAAAAAAGCCATGCGTCCAGGGATACCAGACTCATTTTAGACATACAAACTCTTGACAATGTGGACAATAGAAAATAAAACTTACGTGGCTTGACTGTTGTAGTTTTAGGCATACAAATTGGCCATGTTTCATTTAATTTCAATCTTGGTGTTGTGTATCTCCCATAAGGTTCATCTTTTTTGCATTTATATCTCTTGAAATTGTCTGCTGAAGCATCCACGCCATGACTTGGGTCAATACAAACATAAATCAACTCATCCTCTTCCCAATACTCATTAGTATTGTTATGGATACTTTGTATGATTAAACTAGTCTCATTTGGAGGTACAGCCTTTTCCCTTGGACACCAAGCCTTACATTCAGGAAACTCATCTACATACATGTCAAAATTAGTGTCTGGTTTACATAGAGCAGAAATGATAAAATCTGTGGGGTCTTCGTCCCATCTATCTTCTGTGGGACGCTTATTCTTCTGACTACATTCAATATTGACTGATGAACCAACTAATACATTGTCCTTTTCTGTTCCATCATCATTATAGTTGCTGTGTGTGAAACCAAAGCCAAAGACTACACCTAATGCATCATTTGTACATTCTCTGACACCTGCAAAGAAATAGAGTTATTCAAATGGTTGCTTTCCTCTCTAGTGCTTCAAGCTATGTAAGCTTTTTTATGAATACAGGGTAATGATATCTTACTTTCAAATTTGCATTGTGGAAATGCACCATCAAAACAACTCTCATTGACCCAAATGGTTTCACTTATCCAATCTGATAAAAATATAACTTCTTTGGTGTAATCTTCAAGAAAACTATCCACTGTATCTCGAAATTGTACTTCCACCTAACAAAAACAATTATGATAGTTTAGATAACTACTTTTTGGATACATACCTCAACCATGGTGCTGTAGTATATTTCCTCAGATACACCTCTCTGTCCTTCTTCAAACTCAGGTTGCAAAAGGGTTATAATTGGTTCTCCTGGTAAGATACCATCAGGAAAGTCATCAAGACTCGTTGTGTTTGTACTATTGGATGCATTTTGTGCTTGCACTACCAAGTCAGCCCATAATGGATTCAATTCATCAAAGCCTTTGTAAAATCTCGTCACAATGCTTCGTACATATCCACCATAAAATGTTAAATGTTCATCAATGTAAGCTAAATCCAGCTAGACAAAAATAATACATATAGGTATTTAAAAACGTATTTTGATAGATTTTGGTTGCAAAATACTCACTGCTTCTTCGACGATGTATTTGGCATTACGAAATACATCTGAAGTGTAATTGACCAACTGATCGGTCCAAGGAATATTGATAACCTCAAACTTGATCACTCTTCCTGCCACTGAAATTGAGCCAAAAGTAATTGTTTTCTGTGGAAACAAAAATGTATACTGGATGTAAGAAACATACTTGCACCCTTGTCTTCTTTAGGCCAGCAATAACATTTATTGTCCAAACTCATTTCCACAGGATCCTCGGACCCACATCTCGTCTTATTGGGCACTACTTGGTCTAATGGTTCACCTGTCTCTGGATCTCTTACAATGCTGGGCATAACTCTCCATGTGTCATTACGACAAAACATCCTTAGAGCTTGGATTGAGTAATTTTGGGCATTGAAATCGCCCAAACATCGACATATTTTAGCTGCAGAAAAAAAAATCAGGTTTATGATTTACTCAAATACAATCTTATACTTACGTCTCGGTAGACATCTATCCAATTGTAATTGACCCTGTCGTGTAGGTATATCATAAGTACCATCAGCTCGACATTTGTATCCAATATCTCTAGCATCACTGCCTACGGTCTCATTGCCTTCAGTCACAGCAATTCCATCAGCTGTATCATTACATTTATACCACAGTTCTTCTCTCTCCCATAATAAACCATCCACTGATGTCCTATTTGTATCCAATTTGATTGAACTATCTGGAGGATCTGGTTTTTCTGCAGGACATTGAGCTAAACATTCAGGCAAATCATTAGCTGAAGGAACATCAAATTTCTTGTCGGATCTACAGATAATTGTCAATTTGTTATCTGTAGAATTTCCATCCCAAATGTCACGTGTGAATTTTTGAATTTCACGCTCACATGTTACTTCAATGTAGTTACCTATGGTCACTGGACCATCTTCAAGACCTGTGACAACAAAAAAATCCGCAGATAATCTTGCCATGGATTCAGCTGAACAGGTTTGATTTTGTTGTACCAATGAATTGGGCACCACTGAAAAACTTTCAGAGAATTTGCCTTGTGTCAATTGTAAATATCCAGCATGCTTGGTTTCAAATTCTGTGAAAGTGACATCAGAATCTGAGCGAAAATGGTGCTCAACTGTGACTTTGACATAATTTGTACCAGGCTGTAAAGGGTTTGCATTGCCTTCTCTGAACCTGTAGACTACAGTGCGCATGTAATTCTTCTCTCGCATCCAATCTTGGGCTAAATAAAAAGTATCAAATTCCACTTCAGCAATATCTTTTCTTTTAGCAAACATTGAAGTAGTAGCATCGCCCAATTTAGTAAACCAGGTAAAGTCTAGTATCTGCATTTCATTGACATACACAATGGGCTCTTCCAGATCTGGACAAGTACACTGGTTGTCATAGTTTGGACTTTCTGGCTTGTAAGTACCACAATTGACTCTTCTGGGAATGGGGTAAGTCTTGTTGGATACATCTACCAATTTATCAATGGTTTCGCCAGA
Organism: Oithona nana; assembly: GCA_900157175.1. Lineage (NCBI taxonomy): Eukaryota > Metazoa > Arthropoda > Copepoda > Cyclopoida > Oithonidae > Oithona > Oithona nana. Next base: position 55,844 of record LT728060.1, read on the forward strand.
AGGACAAGACGTATCCGTGATGTTTAAAACTTGTTCAGCTGTCAATGATGGATCCCCAAGACAAGTACATTCTAGTGGGGTGCAAATTGGCCAAGTAAATGATGTGTTGTAAGTAGGTTCATTGGCTATGACATCACAAAATATTTCAATATGAGGACCAAATACAGTTTCATGAAACTTTGCTTTGTCAATACACTGGTATCGGATGTATTCGCCGGCTCTCACAGATGTATTGGTTCTCGGAGACAGCTCTAATCTAGATTCTTCACTTGGTGATTTGTCGGGATCATTTAAGTCGGTGCATTCCAATTCTCTGAAGCAGGTTGGCCAGAATAAATCCTGAAGAAGTAAGAAAAAGGAATGTAATTTCCAATACATACTATTTTCCAATTGCTTTTTCTACTTACTGTTGGGAAATCTACAAGGTCTTGGGATAAATCACAGGTCAAACCAAAAGTATTCAATCCAGACCCATCATCCACAATAGCTTTCTCATCAGTGCATGTATAGTAGACCAATTCATCTTGCCTGTATTTTGTCCGATTATCTGACCTCGCCAAACCAGTATCCAAAGGTGGTTCTGGAGGATTAACACAAACATTTTCTTCTACACATTCTAAGGGCCAATAGGGGATCAAAAATGAACCATCCACACAATACACCTCTATTTGATAATTTGAATCAGGATCTGACTCAAAAGGAATCATAAATCCAGGATTCAATGTTTGGTCACATTCAAACCAAATCCATAATCCTGAAGCAATCACATCATTTTCACCCATTGAAGCCTTCAAAAATCCGGGTGGATTAATGGCCTGTAAATCAGGCCATGTGCAAGTAGCCTCAGTTGACCCAGATAAATTTTCAAATTCCATTACATTTTTGTCCTTTTTGAACTTATTATCCACTTCACTTTTAGGCGGATCCTCGGGTCTGTCTCCACCAAATTCAATTTCCAGCTCTACTGAAACCAAATCTGTTGGTTCTTGAGTGGTCGTAGTAGTAGTTGTAGTAGTGGTTGTTGTAGGAGCTTCTGTACTATTTCCAGAACTCTCTGTATCGGTTGTATTTTCAGTTGCTTGTCTTTTTCTTCGAAAGCTTTCTTCTTCAGATCCCAGAGATTCTAATCTTATGGCGATCACTGTAGTACCAGCAAAGCCTGAGCTTAATAAGGTTTCACTACCTGACAAGACTGCATTTGTCTGTAAAGCAAAAAGTAATTACAGTAGGCAGAGGCACTAAAAAAAGTACATTCTTACCTTTTCTTCTATTTCTGCTTTAATACGCTGAAAGTTGTCTGAGTTTGGGTCCCACATGTCATTTTCCCAAGCTACTTTCAATTTGATTTCCTTACGAAGTTTGCTTGCTGGTGGCCCACAAGGACAAACTTCCGCATTTTTTAGGTCCCCACCTCTAGGTTGAATGCCTTTGACCTCATTTTCGGGGACCAACATACCATCGTACATTTCGTTGAAGGAGATTTGCCTTCTTGCTCGATGATAATGATGGGAAGCAAATCGCTTACGTCGCTTCCCTCCTGATTCAGTTTCTGCATTGTCTGTATCTGTTCCACTTGTATCGGTATCGGTACTTGCGGTATTGTCTGTATCGGTACCGCTTGTATCTGTTTCATCCGAACCATCAGAACCACCGGAGCCATCAGAATCCCCTGAACCGTCAGGACCACCAGAACCATCAGAGTCACCAGAAACATCAGAGTCACCAGAACTATCAGAGTCACCAGAACCATCAGAGTCACCAGAACCATCAGAATCACCAGAACCATCAGAATCACCAGATCCTTGATTATCTGAACCACCGGATCCTTCAGTATCAGAACCACCAGATCCTTCTGTATCAGTACTGCCAGAACCTTCAGCATCGGTTGTTGTTGATGTTGTTGGCAAAGTTGTGGTTGTTGTGGTAACCGTTGTGGTCGTTCTGCTCATGGCCGTGATGTTCAGATTCATTTGCCGCTCTTCTAAAGCGGCCTGTCGACCAGCAACCAATTGAGTAAATTGAGTTACATCCAAAGTTTCCTTCTCTTTCTGTGTCAGTTCTGGGAACATGACATCTAAAACCATCACAGGAGGCACACCAGGTTTTTCCAAAACTGAAAGGCATGGAAATATTCTTTTCAAGGATCAAGGTTGCTGTAATATTGATAATCCTAAATGAAAGCCGTACGTAAGCCCGTAAATAAGAGTAAATGGGCCCAAACCTGTCAAATACAGAGGCTTTTGATCTCCCTATGCTATAGGCAATTAATTGGACGAAAACGGAATACAAATTCAAATAAACACAGTGTCGAGCCTTTAAATTCCACTTTTGACCAGTGCACAGTAGCGATGAAAAAGTATTTGAATTTTTGCGTCATACAATACTATACCTGGTCGATATTTGACTTCAAGATTTTGACTGGTGTATTCTGTCTTGAGTTGATACATTTTCTCACGCAGAGGAGCATTTCTGTTCAAGAAGGGATCCTTTCCAGGGCAATAACACTTGTCAAAATAAGCGATACTTCCACTAATTAAACCAACCACAAGTACCACTACTGCAAGAAAAGAAATTAAAAGTAAATTGTGTAATAACTTAATTATGTATTTTTCTACTTTGTATTTTGTAGAAAGCCATTTTGTGAAGAAGTGACCAAATGAGGCCTAAGGTCGCTTGGAGCAGTTGCTACAACAATAAGAAGCGTTCATGAATTTTTGATTTTAAAAATCATAGCAACCTCAATTACTTACATATACATACATACGCACTACACAGTGTTTGAAAACGCATGACTCAATTTTCGCGTGACAGAAACAAAAAATGCATCCAAGATTGTATCTTACAGAAACAGAAACTCAGCGCTCTTCTTCCGGAGGAGCCACAGTAGAAAAATCAATAACTGACAAAAGTGTGATGCAGACCTCGTAGAATTGCAATGATTAGAAACTTTCAAGGCTCAGAAGAGCCTCAGCCTCCTCTCCATCCTCCTCCGTGGCCTCACATCATTAGAAAAGGAGGAAACCATTCCAAGTTCTTCCTCGTAGTACCACAAATACAGACAAACTTTCACAGCGTTGTAAATAGGGATGCAGTAATCGACCCCAAACTCCATCAAAACGGTGTTTGAAAAACACCTAAAAGGTCTTATATCACAGCATTGCGAGCTGTATTTATTTTCGCGCCAAAAATCAACGTTAAAATTTGCAGGTGCTAATCTGGTCACTACTCACTGTCACCGAGAAAATTAAAATTGTAATCTCATTCTAACGCTGACTGTGTCAGTGTTCAAATATATTGCAAATGACATTTTATGTATGAATTCCACTCACTGTGCATCGCCACCCAACATGTTCTTTTTAGAGGTTTTCTTCCGACGAGGTTTTGCTAAGGAGGATTTTTCAGAGAGGTTCTTCGAGACTGCTGACTCGTAAAAAAGCCACATTTTATTGGCTTTTAGGGGTTGTAAAAGTTAGGCATTTTCGGTGGGGCTCAGGACGATGCTCCTCCGGATCTTTTCGTACGGTCGAATTATGGCCGCAAACATAAGCGGTTTGTTTGTTTTACGTGGTACGGGTGGTACGTCAAATAGAACTTTGTTTTGAAATCTTCAAACTTGTACTTTTGTTTTGAAGTTACTGACAAGTTACTGATTCAATTCATTCTAAAGCTGAAAACTGAGTTTTTGTTTACAATTAATTGGGAACCGATAAAACAAAGTTAAAATTACAATTGTAATCGTTTTGCTGTATCACTTTACTAGTGTAAATTATCTTTTATTGAATTACGCCGCTCAGTTTATTTCAGTTCAAGTTTTACAGGAAAACAAAGCGCTAATATGTCGGAAAAGTCAATTTCTTGTCCTTGAAAGTTGCCAACAACTGGTGAGTTTTGGGTTATTTGAGAATTGTGAGATGACGCGAGTTTTCTTATAGTTTTCAGAACCAGATGTGTTGACTTTGGTGGTCTGTCTCCTCTCCTCTTAGATGTTAGCCTGAAGACTGAAAGGTTTTTTTCGTCTTTTCATCTTAGAGTTTTTGCTCTAATGTGACAACAACAATGGATGAAGAAGGCTACGGAAAACTCTCAAGTTTGCTCCTTCCTGTTTTTGTACACACACGGCTACTACCGAGGCGAACTTACATGATCGAACGTCTTTGACATCTTTTACACGCAAGTAAGCTTGATGAATTATCCTAATCTACGCATGCGGATCTCGTTTTTCAAACTCAAGCTTCGATTATTGAAGTTTAAAACACCTAACCCAACAACTTCACCTAACTTTTATGAGGTTTGGAATATTCCGAACTTGCCTGGACAATTTGTAAGTGTACAACTTTGCATGAATAGTCTTTTATCCAAGTCATAATGTCCAGATTTTTATTTAAAACATGAATACCGTATAAATAATGTTATGGCATTGACCTTTCTGTAAGCTACCGCTACCCAGACCTCCCTGTACTTTTTTTAGAATGTGAGTGTGTCCCACTCTGTCCGAGACTTCTACTACTGCGCTTGCTTCTTCTTCTCCGAGTGGTTCTCACGACACTACTGACGGCTCCCATTTCTCCTTAGGATTCTCGGCTTTAGTTGGAGGAAAAAGCAGCCTCAGATAGGACCTTTCTAACTGCAGCGAAAACGAAAAAAATATATAGTCTGTGTGTGCTGTGATGCAGCTTTAGTTTGGAAGGAAAATAGACAGCAACTTTGGAATATTGGAAGAGAGCTCACAGAAAGAAAACAACCACCTAATGGGAAGACAATTTAGGCGTAAGGTAAATTAAACATTCAGTATTGCTTAATGAATAATTGATTACCATTGCCAAGTTACTTACATTGATTATTTTCTACCTTATCTATGAAACGGTATTTTGTCCTAGCTTGCTTTGTTTTTCAAAATGATACCTTTTGTGAAACATTTTTTACACTGTGATGAGCAACTTTAATGAATGCAGATAATCATCCATTTTGCATCATAAAGCCTAGTAGGGCTAAGTGAGATGAAATTATGAAATGCCAGAGAAGTTGTTCAGTGTTTGCATTGGTAGCTCTCCAACAAGTTATTAAAAAGTTTGCACTACTAAGAGGACGACATACAGACATGGTCTCTAAATTAGAAACTGTTCTACTTTCTTGTTCAGCCAATTGTGGTAATTGAAGGTAGTTTTTGGCTCTAAATGAGTCTTGAGGACAAAAGGGATGGAGTTGGGTTTGCCAAAAAAACCTGATAAACACGGCACATCGGACAAAACCGAACATGTAACTAAAAGAATAGAATATTTGAAACATATTCTAAATAGATCTATTAATAAAATATGAGATACACTTTTCATAAGACACCTTTTTCCTATGTTCAGTGTTGCAAGAGCAAGAGACGTAATGAATGTAAGCTCTTTGCTGCATTAGGACAGATTTTTGCTTCAGATAAGCTGGAACCTGATTATCTGCTTGCCATAGAGCAAAATTATTGTATGAAAGTAGCTACTTGTATTTATGTACGCCTGTAAAGAATATATTCCATGTAGTCAATTAATTTCCTGCTGCTAAAAATAAATTGCACTTTGCCGAAAAAAAATAGGTCAACTGAAAAGTTTTGACAAAGTAGAAAATGAGTTCCACGAGTTCAAACTGTCTCACTTATCAAATAGATGTAATCTTGGTCATTCTGTAAGGTCTAACCTAGTTTTCTAAGTCTTTGATTAGCAACCACACAAAGTTCTTTGGTGGCCTAAGGCATGATGTCTATTTTGACTAACAAGCTCTCAGAGGAGCTGAGGAGACGTACCAAAAGGGGGTGTCCAGAACTTGACAAACTTTTTGAGCTGGATGGGGGAAGTTTTTTCTTGAACCAAGAAGTGGAGGGGACATTAGAGGCACTCTTTTACTGTAGCTTATCTAAGGCTTCAAGATCATAAGTTTATTTCCTCCTCTGCCACTAGTAGTAGTAGTCATTTGCAGATAAAACAGCATTGTGGAATTCTCAAGTAGAGACTGAAACTCAGAGGCAAATTAGATTTAGAAGCCTAGGCAAGAAAGTTGGCAATTGGTCCATGCTCTTCAGACTGTCGGACTAAACTTCTATCCTGTAGTAGTATCCATTGTATTTTCTATTCCTGAATCACATTGACCTTAAAATTGGGGTTTTAACCATAAAATAGACAGTAATGTGCCAAGGCCATACATAATGAGTTCAAGAAATATATCGATTTATGAATTTGAAAAGGTAGGGTAGCTGATTGAATATGTAAAGACAATACTCTGTGAGTCTCGACTCTCGTGTATGAAATCAGCACAGACATGTTCAGAATAACAAATGTTGAATTTTCAAAAAGATAAAAGAAATGTCAGTGAATGTACTATGCAAAAGTATACAGATGTAGTACATGAAATAGGAAAGTATTTTTTCAGATGAATCCAGTGGGAAATCCTATCCCTAGTTGCTCCTTGTTTTTCTTTTGTGCAGATGTAAGGGGAACCTACTCAACTGAAAGAAGAAGAGGGTCAAATATTGGGTTGCAAAGGCGGTGGAACTGCTCTTGGTATTTTTGGTAATCTAGTCATGCATGTAAGAAATGTAATGAATACCTTCAGCTCTAAATGTACTATATCCACTTATAACTTGTACCAAATTACACCCGTTTTCAAGATCTTCTCTCAGTTGAAATAAGTGTGGTTTACTGACTGACTTTTTAGCTGAATAGGTTCTTATCAGTCATGACTCACAATAATTTGATCAATGATGTGTGTCATTGCCTCCCAAGGGAATTGAAGAGATGATCTAAAAGGCTTAGTCTTATCCCAACTTTGGAACTAGGACCTGCTTGTCTAAATATAGAAAGAGTCTGGCTTTTTTACTACAAAGTTCTACTCAAAGTTTTTGTTGACTAAGTGAGCTTGAGCTCAGGAAGTTACTCATTATCTAGATTAGAAACTCCTTTTTGGAATGATGATAGAGGGCATAGAGGCAGAGGGGGATTTTCTCTTCATAAAAGTCAATTTGAATGGAAGAAGGCCAGAAAAGAAAATGCATTGCTGACTTACTCTCCTCCAGGAAAATGCTGTGCAATTTTGCAGTCTATTATTAGCACCAAAAATTGTTTTAGACCTACAAGAGGAAGAGCAGTAGAGTTGAGATGAAGTTAAAAGTGTTTTTCTTGGAATATTTGTCTTTGGAAAATTGCCAAGAAAAGGCAGGAGGCATCTAGTCAGAAATCCTCTATCTTGAAGGACGCAAATAGGCAATTTTTCTCTCCTTTATTGTTCAGCTAAGATTCTCACAGAAGGCATAAATCACTCTAATAGTGACACACTTTTATTTTCAACCAAAAAGTTTTTGCTGACTAGTGACTATTGTAGTATTATCAAACTTCAGTTTTTGTTGCTTTCCAACCCTATTTTACTTTCACAGCATACCAAATCTCCTCTACTTTTTCATTTGTATCTGGAGCCTGGTCCATGTCTCCTGTCTTCTCCCCCAGCCCAATCTATGGTGGTCAGCTTTGACCTTTGGTTCTCAACCTACAAATTGACTTTTGGTCCACAGCTAGAACTACAGGAATGAAAAAGAATAGAAGAAGGGAAAGAGGACTAGGAAAACAATCAGAAATCTTCTTGCTTTCTTTGGAAGGAGATTTTTGCCTCTCTCTATTTTGCCAAGATTGAGAAGCAGACGTTTGACGCCTCCTTTTACTGCTTTACATACGATATTTTCTCGCTTTTAGAAAGCCTTTTTACCTACGTCTACCACTGAAGTAGAAGGTAAATGCAGTAGTTTGGAAAGGAGGGACGGGAAGAAGAGGGGGGAGGAATAGAGAAGTTCTAAAGCATTACCCATAATTCAGGTTATACTGCAAACTTTTGCTCCAATTCCATGAAGGAAAATTGTCGGTAAAACGATTTGGTCTGAACTTTTTTAAAACATTGCAAAAAAGCACTTAGTAGTACTTCTTCAGAAGTAAAGTGAATGCAATTTGATTTCTAAGCTTTCGAGCTATTACACTTTATGTCGACTGAGTATTTTGAACTGTCCCAAGGGAGGTCATTCAGATAGAATTTTCAATTTGGATTTTCGGCCTAAAGTTCACTATATTTTCTGCACAAAAATTCTTGCTTGTTATAATCAAGTCACCCTTTTGTCCCCTCTATCTAGTCTCCTTTTTAAAGGGCCTTTGCAGAGTCCTTTTGATGTCCTTTTATTGTCAAGCTCCTTTCTTGAAGTAGAGTTGAGTAGAACCTCATCGTTCAGAATTCCTAATCGGCAAAATTGTGCAAAAAGGAGGACGACCAGGAATTTTGGACTTTGCTGGTCATTTTTTGAGGAAAAGGCCTACTTTTGCTTTGCCATCTCGCATAGTTTGAAGCAAAACAAGGCTCCTTCCGTTCTCCATCTCTCTTTTGGGACTTGGCAAGAAGCCCCCTGGTATTACAAAGAACACACTGCTGAATTATTGATGAAAACTCTCCAATAGCCTTTGCTTGCAAGCTACTAGCCTCCTCGCCTCGCTCGCTTGCTTGCTTGATCGTCTGAAGCCTGAAGTAGATTTTTACTTTGTGTGATAGCGAAGTCAAAAGTGCATTGGACACATGATTGATTTCTAATTTCTAGATGGACTCCTTCAAAATCTACCCTCCCCTTTCTTAGACAATATACGTAGATATACCGGACATACCATAGCTCCGTATTTACTGGAGTTAAAGCCCATACTCGAATTAAGGCCCATGACGCCAAAAGCTAGGGCTACGGCGCACCAGCGTATAACGGTGTGCCGGTGCGGCGTAGCCCTACGGGTTTTTCCAAAAAACTCAAAAAAAATTCAAGCCCGGGCTGGAATTCCAGTAAATACGGAGATTAAAAAGTATCTTTGCTCAGCGATCAAATGTAAAGGTTCAGTTCAAGAAACCAACAACACAGAAGTATTGAAAATGACAAAAAATATATCTTCAATTATTATCTTCAATTATTTGGATTTAGAGTTTTTGAGTGATTTTCTGTGAACCAAGAAACCTTATTTCCTTGGAGATTTGAAAAGCTTTCTAAAAGAGGGCGCTATGCTTTCTAATGGTTTTGGCAAGGACTTTCCTTTGGCTCCCTCTTTTGACTATTATCATCTTTCTTCTTGCAGATAAGGTCATGACTCCCATCTCAAATGCTCTGGCATGCAACAATCACGGTCCAATGCTTTGTCAGCACCTAATAGCCATCAATATGAAAGTGAAAGCAGTCAACTACAGAAGCATCAGCAGCACTTACACTCCAGCAATGTCAAGATCTTTCCCTCCAAGCCTCCAGCTCATGTGGAACAGCAGAAAAGGCAAAAGAGGCTTCAAAGACAGAAGGAAATTGATGGATTTTGCAACTACCGTCGAAGCACAAGTGAAAGCCTTCCTGACGAAAACTTAGAATTGACAGAATATGCTACTAGCACTGAAGTAGGACTGAATAGCAGTCTTACTAGCAAGAAAGCCAGCCTTAACCGTCCAGTTTTACAACGCCAACAGAGGCAAAGTAGTGAAGAAACCGAAAGCAGCAGTGTCAAAGGCAATGTTCATTTCAAAGAAGTTCCAGAATACTTCGAAGTTGATAACAGGTAATATTTGAAACTTACTTTAAAAAGAGATATCATGGGAATTTTATGCCTAAATTATGCTTACAAAATCTGTTCGTATCGCTAATTCATCAAATATTTGAATTTTCTCGCCAAAATAGCCATAATTGTATCTGTAAATTCTAATCTAGCTCGCTTCGCTCGTAATGAGACTTTTTAAAAGTAATTTTTGATTTAAGAGTGCCAAATATGTGAAAAATATATTCATCTATTAAAGGAATCAGTTAAATGGAATTTACGATACACTCAAAAATGTGGTCACAGAAGCTGAGACAGAAGATTATTTCGGCCCTTCCTCCACTTACGATTACGCAATGGCAGAACGCTCCAGTATCCGAGGAGCAGGCTTTTTTATCAGTTCCAACAATAGGAATACTACTACTTCAACGGTATTTCCCGCACCAGCTGAGGCCCTTTTAGGCATTTCGCCTACAACTGCCTCTGCCTGTACCAAAGTAGGAGGAAGCTTACAGCTACTAGAGTCGTCTGAGTCTGAAAGCTGTACCAACTGGGCTCAAACTTTTAAAAAACACCTTGCGCAAAGAAGAGCTTTACCAACAACCATTGAAAGCTTTGATGAAGAAGACTCTGAGGTCACAACCATATTCATGCAGCAGGCAAATAAGATATTTGCAGCAGCAGTATCATTGCAATAGGCTCATGGGACTAGTTGCATAAAAAGCCAACTAAGCCTTTTTATTTGCCATTCTAAACCTTTTTTTGCAATTTTAGAAAGCAGTTGTGGTTGTATAGGACTGAAAGTTTCCCTTGGGACTATCTGAAGGAAAACATGTGTACTAAAAATGGTACATACTAATTTCAATATTGGGATACTTTCCAAATAATGCAAGGTGTTTGCAAAATCTGCATTATAAAGTAGGTCAAGCCTCTCCCAACCAACTAAGCTGCTTTCTAATTCAAGTTGGCCTTTCAAACGCCTTTTTTTTTGACAAAAGAACTTTTACAAAAAAGGGATAATTCCTTCTCCTTTTGCTGCTAGATGAATATGGTTTGCTTCTTTTTTAGCCTAATGCCAGTTTCTTAGAAGAGGGCGCTGTGTCGGAGGCTGAGATAGCTTTAGAGGCTGGTGGTGGAGGTGGTGGTAGCCTCAGCTATCGAATTGAGGCTAGGAGAAAGCAGCAGCATTCCTACTACCAGAGAGGACACCGAGGTTGCTGGACCCCTGAGAAGCAAAAACAGAATACTACTCAGGATCCGAGCATCAGAAGAGCTGCTGAAGACTTGTCATTAAACATTCTCCACAGTCCAGTGGCCTCGGGTGGTGTAACAACCTCTGGGCCTCCTCCTCAGCAGCCTCAAAGGCTGCTACCTCATGTGCCAAAAAGATTTGTTGTGCCTCGAGTCAGCCTTGCAACCACAGAATTCAAGAAAGAAGTTAGTTTTGAAGATGAAAACAATGCAGTTACGCATTTGGGAGGTGAACATGGTGGACCAAGCTGCAGGTTAGCTTCCAGACTACTCACGTCAAAAGGAATTATTGACTTGGTGCCAGTGGTAGTAAAACAGCAGAAAAAACACACACTAAAATTGCACAGTGTTGGTAGAGACTGAGGTTAAAACTGCATTTCTGGTATTGTTTGTCAGGACTACCGTCTGAAATGCAGTTTTCAAAAGTTTTGAAAAGCTAATTTTAGTTTGTAGTAGAGGTAGCCAAGTGTCTAATGCATGTTTAATTAAAAAGTAGAAGGAGGTCCTTGAATGATCATGAATCCAGCATATTTTTTTATTACTACAAAATATGGTTAGCACGCAAAGGTCCTAGAACAAGAAAATATCCCTGTTGTAAAACACTTTTTTTGTCAAGTTAACATAATGATAAACAAGTTAATCACCTTTTGACGTGAGCCTTTTACTCATCAATAGTGATACCAACGGAAATGAATACCACGCAGAAATACCAGCAGCTGACTTAATTGATGTCATTGGACCAGCTCCAACTACTTCAAGCCAACCAGAATCATCATCAGTGAACAATACAGCAGCAGCTTCCAATTCCACTATCAACAAAATGGTGATGGATAATTCTGATGTGGACTTTTATGAAAATCTGCTAGCAGACCAAGTCATTCCTGATACTTACACAAGTCTTCCCAGAGGGCGCAGGGGTCGGAGACGCAATCATGATTTCCAAACTGAGCCCAATACAACAGAATACCTGTATGGTACATATCGTCGAAGTAAACCTTATACCAATTTTGCTACCACTGCTTTTGATGATGAGTTTAGGACACCACTCAATCAAACCAGTGGTGGTAATCATGAGCATCATCATTTGAATGGTACCAATAATGTGATAGCTAAAGAAACGGATACATATCAACAACATCAATCTGAGTACAATTCAGAGTTTCAGCAATATCATAATCAACAGCATCATGAAAGAGATTATAACAGTCAATATGAAAATGGTCAAGTAATGTCTGGAGTACAAATGAACGAACCTGGAAATGGTCAGGCATTCCAGCGTGAGCAGCAGGACTTTCGGGAAAATCATCAAGGAGGTACTAAATAATTTTCAATTTATTCCGGATGCATATTGCATTTAAAATGAAATATTGCAGCCTATTTAAATGGTCCCTATGACCTGAACGGCATGCAAAATGGGTTTAGCAATGGAGGATCATCTTATGTCAACGAGGTCCTTAACCCTGTTGAGGATCATTATAACCAGCCTAGACCTTCCAAAAGTGTGGGATGGGCCAATGAGGACAATCTGATTCAGCCTCATCATCATGAGAGCTATCAAGAGCCTATTGAACATCAGGCAGCCAATCCAGACATCTTGACAGAAAATGGATATGGGATGATGGGACCACCTTCACACCAACAGCAACCTGATGGATACCTTCAGGTGTACAACAGAAATGGTAGTGGTAGTAACCAGGACCAATACTACAATATGCAAATGCAGCAAATGCAACACTATCATGATCAACAACAATTGTACAATCTTGGAGCTGGAGGAGCCATTGGATCAGGTAAGAATTGGTTTTAAAGTTCTTCCCATCGACATTTGAGAAGGTTTTGAGTAAATCTTTGCATTTTCTTGCTATTTCCAAAGTAAGCACAAGCTATGACTAGCTGTAGAAAAGCCAACAGTGTAGGTCTCAACATATCAGCAAATTCCAAAATGGGCATTGATGAATTGTAGCCAAAGACAAGTGCAATGAGTTCTGCTGTTTTGTTTCCCCATCTGTAAATTCTTAGGCCGAACAAAAACCAAATGGTTAGAATTGTTGTTAGGATGACACCAATAATTTTTAGATTCAACAGTTCCGGATTGAATTGTAGATTGTTCATGGGTAAGAATTCCACTTGTATAGGTTCACTTGGTTGAATGTTAATGTGCATAACTTGATTCTTCTTAGGTTTCTTCAGTAAGTAATGGATTGATGCAAAAAATAGTTGCAACAAAACTAAACCATAAAGTATTATGTTCATCTTGATGCTGATGTCTGGAAAATAAAAATGTTTAAAACTATTTGGATCCACTTCGGCTTGAAATTCTGTACCATGAGCTTGGACCATAGTTAGATAAGCTGCAATGACTAAGTTAGTTATTTCTAACCAGATACCAATAAAGTCATTGTTGATACAAAGGATCCTTCTAAACAAGACTTGTTTCAAGTACTTCCAAAAAATCAATTCATTTAACACTAATGCAATTCCCAAGCGAGCCGTTTGTGTAAAGTAACTCAAGGCAATCTTTGAAATTTGTAGGCAAAAAATCATGGCCAATTCCTTGACAATTGAAGTGCCTATAGAAATGATTACGAATTGTGCCAAAATTGAGACCAACTGGAAAGCAACAAAAACTATACTTTTTTAATCTTGATGATCTAAGCTTACTTACTCTATTGGACAAAGATCTTTTCATTGGATCCATTCCATATTTTTCATACAAAATAACGATAAAATACAAGCATTCAGTCAGAATCATAATAATGATAGTAATCAACCGGATGATTTGAAATCCGGAACAGCAATCTGGAGCTTCATACAATTCCTCTAATACATCATGTACACTAAAACCATTCTGGATGATAATCCAATTATTATTATCTAGAATTCAAAGAAATCAAAACCAGTTTTTAAAGGACAATACCAATTACCATACCATTGAAACGTTCCATTATTTGAGGCACCTGCAATCCGGAATTCGAAATACGTGTTTCTAACTCCACATCTGGCTAAAAACTAAGTGTATGTATTCTATAAGCACCGGATTTCCAGAATAAAATCCTGTTAAAAAATCTTGTTAGAAAACTTTTAACAGGATTTCCCCATCCTCATGGTTTGTCAAGTTACCCTCAAGATTAGTGTCGAAAAAATATTTTGCAACTTTGTGCAGTTGATTTTTGGTCTTTTGTTCAAAGTTTGGATGATGTCCTGCAAACACAGCTGCTGTGGGCTTGCATTAATTTATAGCCTAAATGTGTCCCTTAGATTTATAGGACAAGTCAAATAGGTTTTCTAAGAACCCATGTTGGACCTAGGTCATACATAAAAGAAAAATAGAAAGTAATTGACCAACTTTATTTTGTAGAGGAGCTTAGAGACTTGCTATTCTTTTACAACTGTCCATTAAGCCTATGATATTCTTGTCTGTCTTGCTGAGATAAGAAGGCACATTTGCCTAAGTCCAGATTTCGTTAGGCTCTCCACCAATTCATTGCTGAATGCTATATTGACCTTATTCAATCATCATGAAGAAAGATGCAGATTGCAGAATGTACTGCGATGCTATGCTCTATCTCTATTGTCAAGTTGACTATTGAATACTACATACTGTGCTACAGTAGCAGCAGCAAACTTTCATACATATTGATTCCTACATAGAAGATAGGAAAGAGCTCTTGCTCTCGACTTCTATTCAAATAGCTTACAGCTAAACATTCCATTCTAGCAATCTCAATGTGATGATGCCTCCATTGAAAAGATCTATCTTTTAAGACTTGTCCCATAAAGTCTAATCACCTCTCATATCCCTTTCTAAAACCAGTAAAAACCATCCCATCTTTGTATGTAGACTTATGGCATCTTTTTTGCCTTTTGCAAAGAGGCAGATACTATCTGCCTTTTTTCAGTCATTAATCAAAAGCTAATGTGCCTGAGCAATGCAATCAAAAGTACCCTGCTGCAATCATTAGATGCTTTCTAATATTGCTTTTTTTACCTGATAGCTACAAAGGAGTGACAAATGAATAGCATTGTTCACATTCAAGTATTTTGCTCTTTAGTACAATTTTCTTGGCCTCAATTCTGCAACAGCTTGCTGATTCCTTTAGAGTTAATTAGTCATTCTGCTGCCCCCTCCTTCTCTAGCTCTCTTTCTTCAGATGGAGATAGCATAGACGGCAAACTTCAAAATGAAAGCATCTCTTAGCCAAAAGCAACTTAGACGACGCTTGACTAATAATTTTGCCTGCGAAACGAGAGGTCCCAAGGGAAAATGAGGATGAACACTTCCCCGACTCAGTCTAGACTAAGCAAGAATTAAAATTACAGAACTTGAAGTTTTTACCTTCTTTTGTAGTTTTAGAAAGCTCAACTCGGAATCTCTTTTTGGTATATCCCTAATTAGATTTTCTTTTAGTGGTTTCCTACGACGTCGTCATTCATAGCATGTGTTTCCCATTCCAAATTGTATAATAAACAAATGGAACTGTACGTACTTGATTAGTTGCCTTTTGGGGTCAATTTCCCTAGTCCTTCTCCCCTAGCAGTATACCTCTCACTAATATTGTCACACTTTTATCATGCGTGACGCAGTGAGTCATGATTACTAGCCTCTTATTTGAAAAAACAAAGTTTGTAATAATTGTAGCACTAATTGCAAATCCAAGATATTTAGCTAAGTGAATTTGCAGCAGGGGTGTAATCCAACACGTTTTGTCTTAAAGGTTAGCTTCAGCAGAAAAGACACTTTTGTTTTGCCTTCTTATCTGGAGCTTTCAACAGTAAGTAGGGAGTATAGATGCATGACTAAGATCAAGATAAGAAACTTTTTCGGCGAGCAACATTTACTAGTCCTCCTCTCAATTGACGTTGCTCACGCAAGTGCCATTTATGAGTTTGCCAGTACTGTGTACTACTAATGCTAACTAACTCTATTTGCACTACTCAACTATCGTTTGATCTGGCTATTTAGGTTGTGAAAACTCCACTTATTGAGAGCTTTTTCCTTGTCGTCAAAGTTCTTCTAAAGTAGGTCAGACGGTTTGCCTTTTGGTGAAAAATTGGAGTGAATATAAAAGGGGTTGCTTGATACTGGAAGAAGAGATCAAACGGTTTAGTGAACCTGAGGTTCTGTGAACTCAACGTATTGTGTATTATTGGAAAATGTAGGTCATGAAAGAGCGTTCTTGCTTATCAGTGAACTTATTGCTTACTCATGTCATTTTTTGACACCTAAGACTCAAAAATGAGGGGGATAGAAACAAGCCTATTTGTTGCAATCAATCATGTATGCATAGAACTATCACTAACAATGATTTACTATGTCTTCAGAAAGTGTTCGGAACCTGTGATACTCCGGACACCTACCTAGCAAACTTTAAACTTAAAGGTTTGTACAACGTAGTAAAAAGTAGCATAGATGATTGAATGATTTGAGTTTGATGGATCTGAAAAGGCTGCAGTTTCAAGGTCTTGAGAACCCCTTTTTGTAGTCTCTTGGGTAAGAAAGTAACTTCTTCGTTCTACCAAATGGGTTGAGAAGAAAGAGCAGGAGTCCAGCCTGTTTCTGCCTGTCGTCGAGGCAGGAGGCAGCACAGCAAAAGCTCACACACGCAATTGAGCGCTTCTTCTTCGTCTGCTGCGTTGCTCTTCAATAGCACCACCGCAACTTTTGCAGTAGTACTGGAAAAACACAGTCACTACTACAGTTTTGCAAAGTGCTTTGAACACAGTCAATAGTGCAAAGGTGTATTTGAGGCAACTTTTTGGATGGTTGACCTCAAATTACTGTAACAGCTCTACAAACAGTGTGACAAAGAAAGAAGAGGAATATTTTGGCGTCTTGTTGCTCAACATCTATATATCTGGTTTGGAGTTTTCCTGCACAATTCAGAAAATTAATTTTTCGTCAGAAATGTTCTGTATCAGGCTTAAAAATTTAAACATGGGAAAATATTCGACTTTGGCGTGAACATTCAAATATTTGAAAAAACAGACCAAATATTATCTTTTGCTGAAGAAAATGGAAATAATGTATTTTAATAAATAACAAATCCTTCATTTTCGCCTGAGGATTGGAGTTTTCCGCAACATCTTGGAAGCTCCATGAAACACAGTGTAGTGAAAAATGAAGAACTTCTACCTCTAGAAATTAACTTTAACTATAAATGAAGCAGATTGATGACATTTTTGGCGCGAAAATTCAAATTGAATTTTCTTTTAGAAAAGTGAGTTTTGTCATCATTAGTGTCGTTTTTTTAAAGAGAGCAATGAAACACGAGACTAATTTTCCCCCACTTGGCAAAACGCTTTCAAAAAGGACATGTCAGTCCAGTAATGAACGAAGCTTTTTTGGTTAATAGACTAGAGCTGCCTGAACATGACAAGGTCAGTTGATCATTAACAATTCACGACACTTAGGACAAGATATGAGAAGTAAAACAGCTGGAAAAATTACAACCCTATAATACTCAGTAGAAAATAAACTTTTTACTTTCCATGGGGAGTCAAGAAAGTTAAAAAGAAGTGCTTTTCCCGAACTTTCTCCTTTCAAAACGCTGACTTGTTCTTGGTAAGCTGTAACTGGTCAGTCAAAGGATCTAGACCTAATCTTCAAAGTCTTCGAAAAGCACTTTTAGAGGGAACACGAAGTTTACCTTGACATACAAGGTGTCCAGACAGGTTTGGATCATTGTTGACCCAACTCAGTTGGGTTAGCTGTAACTTTTATGAGCCTTAAAACTTTGCTCAATACCATATCCAAACCTTGCCTGGAAACCAAGTAGAATCATTTTCAAAGTGAGACTTTCCATGGGTACTTTCAAAGTCCTGTGGAGCAGTCAAAACAAGACTGAAAACTGGAATTCTTTGTTGTTGCGAAAAAGATTTTTTTTGTTTTTGTTTGGCCAGCATGACTTTGACAAGTTCGCATGATTTTTGCCACTGCACTACTGTTAAGGCCTAAACTTTGACGGAACTAATTTTCAGCATCGAAATAAAAAGGGTGTTGTTTTTCATAGCTTCATTTTAGTTGCAAAATACTGATTTTTTTGTTCATGAATTTGAAAACAATTTTATGAAAAAATAAAGTTTAGGCGTTTGAGGTAAATTCAATATTCACACTGTAGAGGCTTGGATAGTTGGATACGTATATCCCTAAGATTTTCAGCAGAATTGACTGCAGTGGACCTGGGAAGTTTCTGCTTTAGATTGATTTGTGCGGCAAAACTCCAAAGAAAATTGCTTAGCTAAGAGCAAAAAATGGCACGGTATTCAATGTACAGTGGTGAACAAATTGAAACGCACGATTCCGATTTTGACTCGCGCGTTCCTGGTGTTGTGCATCGACAAACTCAAAACGGTGATCATCGCGATGAAGATTTGGCTTTGCTAAGAACTTCAAGAGAAAATGTCTTGAGTAGACATGGGCACAATGGTACGGAAGGAAGTCATTTTTTTACAGTAGCTAACTTAATCTTTTTATACTTAGAAGAAAATGGGTCAAAGAGTAGCTGCCGCTTTGTTGCAAAAAATGTAATCTCAATTTGAAGAGTTTTTCCTATGGCAGAAGGGAAAGTAGCTGAAAACTTTTTTAGGCTAACATTCTTTAATCACCAGTGTGTGTTCTAATTTGAGCAAGCAAGTAGGTACTCCTCCCAACAAAGTGGTGAATACTCTTCTAAGTATTCTAAGACGGGTGGCACAACAAGGCCACCGGCAAAAAGTGCGTTGACAAGCCTGTAAATGTCATTTGTTGCAAGTAAAACAACAGAACAGTGCGAAAAGATCTACAATTTTTTCCCCTTTCTTTTTGCTTCAGAGGAATGTCACGCACATTCTTTAAACAGATCGTAGAAAAAGGCACAAAACATGACTTTCTTCTTTTTTCTATTTTCAGGTATGGAACACCACAGTTTTTCTTCAGATAATCATAACAAAATGGGCAACCATGGGGTTAATCGTCCAGTGCAATTGACACCCTCATGGGAAGCTCAAAAACACATTTCGGAAGATCATTTGAATTTCCGAACTCTTTCAGTATCCATGGACCGATTGGACTTGGAAATGAACCCACCAGTTGACAGGTAAGGCACCTAAAATAAAAGTAAATCTGTTCTTTTATTGTTTCCACTCATTCATATGAGAAAGTAGATTTTCAAAATATAAAGTAGAAAATATTAGTGATAGGTTGCGTGACCGTTTCGTCCAATTGTACCGTTAAGTCACGCTCTAGGTAGACAACTTTTATTGGAGGATTTTATTTCGGCGACCAGGGTTAATCCTAAAATTAGATTCCGTGTCATGCTACTCGACACCTCGTCTCAAGCTTTGGCTTTACTGACAGTGACATATACAATTGTTTTAAAAGTTACTGCCCACCTTTACTTCCATTTATTGCAGTTGTTGCATCGTAAGAAATATAGTACTGCACTTTAGCTGTTGGGTGATACCGAAAATGGCAAAATGGGGACAAATTGCAGATGTCTGTAAGAAATGGTTATGTACCAATTTTGGTTTGATCATCTACCATTTCCTGAAGCTGAAGTTTGAAGTCACAGTTTAGTACTTGAAGATCCTACTTATTCAGCACAAAAAATGGGCCAATAATCAAAAATTCAAACCCATGGTAATGCCAGATTGTCATTTGTCATTTTGTCAAGTCATGTTGCTAATTTCACGAATTGTTGATTTTTCGCACTATACTCTTTCCTCAAGTGAAAGTGTTCGAAATGACTATGCATGTAACAAGTTTCTGGCATGTTTATTTACAACTTCAAGTTGCTCAACATAGCATAGAAGAGTGAATTTATGGCTCCACACCAGATAAAAATCCTCAGAGTTTTACGGTAGTACAAGAATTGATAGCCTAAAAACTACTTCCACTTCTCGTCTATCATCTAGTATAACTAGAGAAAATCCCAAAACCACAAAATTGCCATGAAATCTTCATTAGTGAATGAAGAAGGAAGAAACAGAAGAAAATACACAACAATAGGTCGTCAAAAATCTCTCAATTATTATTACGAGAATATAATAGAGGGGGCTGATCATAAAAGAATTCCCAATGTGCAACAAAGAGTTTCTGTTGTTGGGGGAATAGAAGAAGTTCTCAAGACTTGTCAAAATAAAGGAGAAAAAGAAATATTTCAACTCTATTAAAACCAAATGTCCCAGACGATTAGGAATTTTGTTTAAACTATTTTTTGCCAACTGCTAGAAGAAACTGCCTGAAATATACAATTGGCTTGGCTCACGAATATTTCTACTAAACGTTGAAAACTCATGTTGAGAAGAACACAATGGACTTCAATCCTGCATCAGTTCTGAAATGGACTTTGTTATGAAATGCTATAAAAAGAGTTGGTGTGATCATGTTGTGTATGCCTTGTGCTTCAAATTAATGTATAGTCACGAAGAGCAAGGGCATCTCATAAGTTGTATCCTTTGCAAATAACCACCAAACCCATAATCTATTCAAAGATAAAAGATAGCAAACCACTTTAAAGCATGTTAAGATTCAGGAACTCAAGAATTGGGGTACCTACTTTAGGAAAAAACAGCATTCTCAGGAATGACAGCAGAAGCTCAATTGGGTGCAATAAAGCCATAAATCACCCTAGTAAACCTACAAAATTTTCCTTAAAAAGGACGAGTCACAGTATTGTGTGTCAAAATCAAGACACCCTACTGAGTACCAGAATAAAACAACATTGATTTTCAACCATAGGTTGGGATGTTATTTTTAAGGTTTCGTTCTATCTCTAAGCGTGACTGCATTGCCAGTTCTTCAGCTGTTTGCGTTCAACGTCCGATGGCGCCCGGGTTTTTAAGGTCTGTGTCGTCGTCGCGTAGACTGTAGTAGGGCTTGAGTGTATGTCTGAGAATCATCAGTTGTTCTACGCCAGGTCACACAAGAGGAGCATGCCTGGCTTCTTTGCTTTGAAATAGGCAACAGTGCTTGACGAAGAAAAATATAAAGTGCAGCAGCAGAGCTTCATAACATTGGTTTTTGATAAGGTCTGATCTTTCTGAGTTGTTTGCCAAATACAATAAGGGTAAAATATTGACTTTTAAGACAGGTTTTCCTGAAAGGAAATTAAATGGGGAGGAGGGGAAGAACAATATGCATTTCAAATAAACAAGTTTTTGTTTGAAGTATACCAACTTGAACATACAGAAATACTGAATAGAGGCCGCAATTCTGTATGTTTACTGTAAATAATATTTTTCACGTATTTTCCAGGTAAATTCAATGCAAGGAAAGCCAGTTTTTTGGGTTGTTTTGGGGTTTTACATATGTCTGATTTGCATACTGATTGAAGCCCATCGTTAAAAGCAATGCTAGTTGAGACTTTTGGTACGTGACAGTTGGAACAAATCGATCATAACCACTCTCACCTAGCTCTAGCACTTGTACAGGCTTTGATTTTCAAACTCATCTGCAATTCATGGTTAAGGTTCATTAAAAGCTTGTAAAATTCTTCAAGTTTGGAAAAGTCATCATAAATCACCTGAGACTCTTTTCTAATAGGCTAAAAATCCATAAGATTTTTAATCTACGACGGTTCAAAGTCATTAAAAATCTAAGCTTGATCGATCATATGACATCTTGCTTCTTGGATTATTGAAGTTTACACAATATGTATTTTTCTTTTTTAAAAACTCTGCCAAAAGCAAAAATTCTTCTTTGCCTTCTTCTTGTCGGCTTTTCGGCAGAATTCTTTTGTGATTCAAAACTTCATATTCACAAAGACTTCTTTTTTCCCTGAAGTTTTAGAGCAGGTTGAAAATTGAGAATTGGGAATGAAAATTCACGATTTCATTCATAAATAGAGTGGGCGTTTACACACTGTTACAATACTTACATATAGTTTGAATAGTTTCAAAAAACGTTACAAAATTGTAAAAGAATATTTGGAAAATCAGATTGGAAAACAATATTTTCATATCGATACTATTTTGAAATAAATATTTTCTTTGGTATCAGTGTGGATTTATATCATGGGTTGAGATATGTAGTCGATGATTCAAAACTACTATATTTTCCAGCAGTCATGCATCATAATTGTCTGGATCAAACCAAAGCAGGGGAGCAATTAATGTTGTCCATAAAAGGTATCATTACTTGTTCCTACAATATTTCATAAGCCTTGTTTTCCCAATGTGCAAACCCAAAAATGATGTTCATCATCATCATCATTTTCCAAGCATTTTTACCAGTGTGGGTGTTTGCGGTAAAAACTCGACAATTTTCATGTCAAAAAAACAAGACTGCAACTCTAACCTAGAATTTCTAAACATCTATAAAATATATATTTCATTTTTAATATTTCAAAAGTAAACTTGCTCTAGTAGTAGTCAAAGCTTTTGATGACTTGATTGATGAAACGCTTCAGAGTAAATTGCGCTTGAGATTTTATGAATCGTGGGAGAGATAATCTTTCAAGAAGCCCTAAAGGCAAAAATGCAAAACAAAACTACTGCTTGAATAATTTGCTACCTGTGCAAAAAGACTTTATTTTGTAATATGCAAAAAATAAAAATCATGGTTCATTGATTTTTGCTGCTGTTCCAAATCAATTTCATCGACAAGTGATGTTGTAGAACTACACACAAAAGTTGGAAAAAGTGCATTTTTATGTCTCTTCCTCGCAAGTGTGACGTGCAATTTTGACAGGAGGTAAAATGGGGGAATTTTTGCAGCTTTCTTGTCTGTTAACACCCATGAGGAAATAAGAGGGGTTTACTGAACGTTTAATTGTTCTTTGGAGAGTCAAAAATTCCTGGAGTTGACCATAGAACAAACAGCAGATTTTTCTTGTGAAAATATTTCCATAGAACAATTGACCCTTCTTTCTATTTGTTAGGAAGTTCTAAAATTAGAATTTTTGAGTTAGTCACGCCAAATTGAGTTATAATGCAAAACTGATCTCTACTATGCATAGAGAATTTTCACTGGAATTTTTCACATAAGTCACTTTCACAAATATTCAGCCATCATTGACTTCAAAATGAGAGCATTGCGTGTTTTAAACCTTTTTGGAAATAAATCCAAAGTGACTGAAAAATATGTGTGCCTCTTTTCGAAAAGAGTCAAAAAAATGCATGAAATATGTAAAAATCGACACCATAAAAATACTGGCTCTAATTTTATTTGTGAGCCAATAAAAAAGTTAGGCGCCAAAGCCTCCTGCAATTCAACCTGCTTATTTCAGTCACAAAAGGCCTGTCTGTGTGACAGACAGTAATCTTTAGGAGGTTGAATGGTTGAATATACTAGGGTGAGTCAGTTATTACAGGCATCTTTCTGCATCAAACCACATCAAAAAACCTTAAGATACTTATTACTTACCTTTCTAAATGTCATTGCAGTAATGTAAAAAGTATCTTTGGTGTCCAATAAAGAGATGTGTCTGGAAA
Organism: Oithona nana; assembly: GCA_900157175.1. Taxonomy (NCBI): domain Eukaryota; kingdom Metazoa; phylum Arthropoda; class Copepoda; order Cyclopoida; family Oithonidae; genus Oithona; species Oithona nana. The sequence continues at coordinate 79,066 of LT728060.1, forward strand.
AATCGACTCACCCTACAGTACAGTGTACGAAAAAAGTTTCTTTCTACTCACTTTGGCATTTCTTCACCACCCTGGGAGAGCTCTTAAACACACCCAGCAGATTCTTATCTCCAAAGAATCTGTCCCGCCAAGTTTTGTAATTGAAAAGAGACTCTTCTCATGACATGAAAATGGGAAACATCTGTTAGAGGTTAGCAGGAACTTGGAGAGCGCAAAATAGATCTCTCTATATGTATGCATGTAGGAACACCTCATAAAATTGCTGGTGACAGCAAAGGAAGCAAAATATCCAGGTGTTGACTAGAAACAATTTTTTGTTTAGCTCGGCAAAAGTATCAATTATCAGTAAGCAAAACTAGATTTATGACCAAAATGAAAAATTGTTGATTTGCAAGTTGCAACTTCTGATGTCATAATCTAGTAGAATTTGATACTTGAGTGCATTTTGCAGCACTGTTTGTATTACAACAATAATCGTGAAAATCAACTCCAAATGATGATAGAAATCAGAAGTCAAAGAAACTTACACTACTCACCTTATTCAGTAACTCTAATGAATCCAATTTCTTCCACTTTCTTGCTCAGAAAACAAATCACCCGAAAAAGTGGCCTAATCAGTACTTTCAGTACCCCGCCTTAGATTACTTGGACACCTCTCTCGATGTCTCAGCTCTCGATCTCATGTGTCTAACGTCCAAATCCTTGGCAAATACTCCCAACACAGGAAATTAGATATCTTCTGACAACACAAAAACAAAATCTTTTGTCGGATTAAAACAATACGATTCCATATTTTTTATCAGGGATAAAACTGCACTGAGAGAAATGGATTATAAAAATCAAAGTATGGCAGAGCTGCAGAACATCATACCATTGTTTTACAAAATAGGGTTCTATGTCATTTCCCAATGCATTTTCTCACATTTCACATTAGAATAGTGAAACCAGTGGAACTCACCTCCACCCACTTTTATGACTCTTTTTTCAAGTGCATTACACTTTTAAACCTGTAGCAACCACACCAAAAACATTAGTATACCTCTTTTGTTTTTATGCACAATTAGCTTTCAAAAGGACAAATATTGAACTTCATGAATATTTGCAAAAGTCAAACATTTTTCAAAATTGTCAATACCTTAACAAAAGAAAACCTTTTTAGGGTTATTCAGTATTTTCCACACGGACCTATTGAATATTCTGCGCGTCACACATGTCACATCCTCCCCCAAACCAGAATTTCATCAAGTATCATTTACATTTTGGCCTCAGAAAGATCAGAACCATGGGTTTACTCAGACCCCACAAAAAATTGGTGAACTCTTCAACCAACACAATGGCCAATACCATGACCACAGAAGAGCTTTTAGCACCTCTAGCTTCCATGGAAGATTTGAGCGTTTTGATGACTCCCATGTCCACCCCTGGACCCTCACCCCGAACCCGGGCCCGATGGAGCCATAGGTCATCCTCAGGCAGTCAATATGAACCTTATGTAGCTTCCCCTCTAACCAACAATAATTCAAGTGGGATGGTACCTCCGATACCTCGTAAAGGACCTGCCGGACCCAGTTTATTGAGGCAATCATTAGAAAATGGTGGACATCAGGCTCAGCAGATTTTGCCAAATCGTTTTGTCACTCCCTATAAGCACGATCCGGCAGATTGGAGTCAACAATCCACTTCTCAGGTCACTTTTCGGAAGGAGAGAAATCTGGGGTTCAATAACAGTAGACGAACTTACCCGAGCATTGATGAAGCTGAGGAATTTCTACTTGATCCAGAACATGTCAACAATACTGAAGTGACAAGTGGAACGACGGTACTACTACTAAAGGGTAGTTCTGCTTCTGCTCACAACAATAGTCAAAACTACAAAACCTCATCAGATACCAGACAAGTTCAATTTTTGACACCTCGAAGACATAATCATCATGCACATTGTGCTTTTAATGATTTGGAGTTGAGTAAGAAATCAAAGTCGATGGATTTGCATGAAGATAGGGTACGAAATAGGCCTGAGCCGAAAGACAGGTAATTTATTGAAAAAAATATTGGGAAAATTAAAAATTAGGAAAAATATTTTAACGTAAAAAAAGGCGAAAAGATTATCTGATCAATATCTACGAAAATTATTTTTTAAAAAATCAGCAAATAGCGACAAAAATCTCGGAAAAAAAAATCCGGATTTCCGGATTAATAATATCATAGTTCTTCATCAGAAATTGAGTTGTAGAGTTTTTTTGTATACCTAAGATGGAATCTTATCAAGATTGTATTTCACACCCTTTCAATCCCGATCAAAAAGAGAATGAGTGGAATGTAAGATGACAGATGAATTACAATAAAAATGGCTCCTGTCTGTTTTACCATCTTGATTGTAAATTATGGTCCAACCACATACTTCACAAGCTACAAATTCGTTTTAAAAAGAAACGAAAACAGCTTGAGATGTTTTTTATTTGCTTTTTCGAATAACAAAAGACAAAAATATTGGACTGAAAAATAAGAATAATATTATTTTTGTTCGTCCGGATTTTCACAATTTTTTAACATTTTTTCAGGCTCAACTTAATCTACCTCACCTTGATACTTCATGGAATTGGCACACTTATGCCATGGAACATGTTCGTCACTGCCAAAGAGGTAAGAGTAGTGTCAAAAAAAAAAAGTTGTGCAATAAAAAATTGCTTGGAAAACAGTAAAGCACGAGACCAAAAATAGAGGAGAATTTGCAAGTTTTGCACCTCGTATAGCACAGAAAAAAAGTCGTCGTCCCTTCGTAATGAAGCATCGAAGTGGGCTGGAATTTACAGTGTATTGTTTGCCAAAAAATACCACATTTCAATTTTATTTCGAGATAAAAAAAAAATATCAGGAAAATATCCTCCATGAAGTGAAACAATTCGGAAAATGCATTTAAGAATAGCAAAATGTTTTTTTTTTTTATTTATTTTGGTAAATATTGCACAGAGTATTTACTATGTATTTTGAGTATAGTATTGTTGTAGTTGAAACTAACCAATTAAACTACTCATTAGCTAAAACGAGGAGATTGGGTATATATGTTGACAGAGGTAAGCTTAGAAAACCCACACCAACAATTTCATGCATGTTTTCTCATCACCTAAATTCACCCAAGATTTTTTTTGATTTTTTAACTGATGCCAAAAGTGAGGCATGTTTCCCTAAAGCTAATACTGTTGTATTTTTCCAGTATTTTGCCAATTACAAGTTGGGAAAGGAATACACCGATACACCGCTACCCTATGCCACTTATTTTCTCAATTATGTCATTTTTGCTGCACAAGTTCCCAACCTGGTGTTCAATTGGATAAATGTTTTCCTCAATGTGGGGTAAGACATGAAATTGTTTTAAAATGAGACATTTTCGATAATTTTCAAACACTTTGTGAGATGGAATTTGAATTTTGGCATCTTCAGAGTCAATATTTTTCCCTCGTCTTTTCAGAGGAAACTTGACTAGTCGCATTGTTTGGACACTTCTGATTGAAGTGTTGGTCTTTGTTGTCACCATCATTTTGGCTATGGTCGATTCGTCAGAATGGCCAGGAATTTTCTTCTACCTCACCATTGGATGCGTTATTCTACTCAACAGTACGTAACATAATTACACAAAACATTTCTAGATTTTTTTAACCTATTTTTTCTGTCATTTCAGTTGCATCTGGCATTTACCAAAATACCGTGTATGGCTTAGCAGCCAAGCTGCCTTTCAAGTACACTGGAGCTGTTGTTCTCGGATCAGTAAATATTTTGATGTAGCAAAATCAAAGAAGAAATTTTAATACTCCTTTATTTCAGAATCTGAGTGGTACCATAGTCAGTATCATTAGCATCATTTCCTTGGCATTGTCACCAAACCCAAGAACTGCTGCTATATACTATTTCATCACAGCGTTATTCATACTGCTGGCTTGTTTTGACACTTACTTCGCTCTTCCACTCAATGTAAGATTTAAAAAAATACCTATGCACAATTACAGTACATAATACAATACTGAGAGATAGGCCACAGTGTTTAAAAATCAACAGAAAAAAATGCCGATTAGAATTTTCACCCCAAAAATGGCGGAAATTACATAGATTTGAATTGAAAATCAACAATTTTGCAAAAATTGTACTTTTTGTGTGATTTTCAAACGCTGTATGTAATTGAAAATATGTACTGTACGTACATATTTTCATTACGTAAGTGCGTAACTGTGACGTCATTTCACTACACTGCGGTATTTTTATATACATACTTGCTATAATTCTTTTTCGTAACACTGGAAAAAGATTATTCTCTAAATACACTTTTCTAAAAACGGATCAAAATTACACATATGTATTTTCTTATATTCTTTATCTTTTCAGAGATTTTTTCGGTACCATGACCATCTCTTCAACAAGGCTCTACATGAGAAGAAACGTCGAAGTGCAGTTCATGCCATGCCCTACCGAACCATTTTCAAGAAATGCTTCCCACAATGTTTCAATGTGTTCTTGACATACTTTGTCACACTGACAATCTTTCCAGCAGTGCTAGCAGGTAGCCAAACTTTACGATTGATTTTTCGCGATTTTTACCTTTTTTACTTTTCAGATATCAAAATGGCCCATCCTGACTTTCCAATCACCGAAAAGTATTTCACACCAGTCACTTGTTTTCTCACATTCAACATTTGCGCGGTCTTGGGCAACCTGATACCCTCCCTATGCAGATTTCCCTCACCCCGTTGGTTATTCATTCCGGTCATGTTGCGCTTCCTTTTCCTCCCGTTCTTTTTACTCTGCAATTACCGACCTTCCAGAGTGGAAAGACTTTGGCCCGCCATGATGCATTGGGACTATGGGTACTGGATCGGATCCGCTCTTTTCGGCCTATCTGGAGGCTACTTTTCTTCGTTAGGCATGATGTATTGTCCAAGGTAAGCATGATTGACAAGCTGGTAATCAAGAAAATGAGTCATTGACGTCAGAGACGTCAGCGCTGCTACTCAAACTTTGACCTTTTCAAGTATTAGTTGGAACTTGAATTTGATTCCAGTGGGATTTACTCTAAATAATCAAGTAATCGTGCTAGCACGGACCATGTTCATTTTCAAAATTTCACTTGATCACGGGCTTATTGGATACTCTTTTTTACTACTGTTGTAAAGTGAAGCAAGATTATTAGCTGCTACATGATTATTAGATTCTTTAGAGTACTTAGATAAATGCCTACTTTTATAAAGACTAGAACGGCGATACCTTGGAGAGTTGATGACGTTTTTCTTACACTGGGTGCTAAAATGTTTCCATCTTGTTTGCAGGACTGTTGAACCTGAATATGCATCCATTGCCGGAATGTTTGGAGCCGCATCAATCATCACCGGAATTTTCGCCGGAACGGGATTTTCATACTTGATGCCCGCTTTAGTTTCTCATCCGAGCTTATCATTCGATGCTCCGGAATGGTGGCCACCCTACATCAATTAATCAATTAGTTGGGCCTCCATCATCACCGCATTTCTTAATTTTTCTAGTCTTGATTTTTAAACAGCATGCGTAGTAAAAGTATTAGAGTGTATGATTTTTCAAGAAATCGTTATATTTTTTGAAAAAACGTACACTCTAAAGTTTCATTTGACACTTCTGTGTGCCAATAAAAGTTTTTTATCAGAAAATAAATGTTGTTGAGAATCTGTTTTGAAAATTCGAACGGTATTTTTCCTTACGGTATAACTTGACGGTTAGTTTTACCTGTGAAAAGCAAGATGTCGTTTACTCTACTGAAATTGATTATTTTAGCTTTGATAGTGAACTTTGGCCTAGCATTTGATAACATCGACTCAATTTTGGATAAAGTGTTGCAAGATAATTTGGATACTTATGGAATACAGCCAATACAGCATGACAGAATAAAACGAGCTGAAAAATCACGAATTGTGATGAAGAAACAAAAAGCAGAGCTACCAATTTGTCAGAATATGAAAGGAATTTTAGGTGAGGAACCGATTGTGTCTATAAATAGTAAAAATGAATTACCTAAAAAAATGGGCCTGACCCAGAATTCTTGGAAAAGTTGATTGCATTGTTTCGCCACTCCATTTTCCCCCACAAAGTGCTTTTCTAAGTATTCATTCATTCATTCATTCTCATTCAGCTTTCATAAATACATTCACACGAACGAAAATGTATTTGTGGCATGACATGTGAAGCTATTTTTAGCCTTTCTTTTATTATTACAGGAGGTCAAAATGCGTTCAATTATGTGACGTTAATTTTGTCAATTTTGACTTTAGTCGTTAATGTCAACAATAACATCAATAACAATAATAATAATTTGAATCAGTTCAGTGGAAATGTTGTGGGCAATAATAATGCCAATGCAAATACCAATAACAACAATGGAAACATCGTCAATGTTATGCCACCGGGAAAGAAAAGAAGGAGGCGAAAACGAGCGTTGAAAACGAGTGAATACCATAATGGTACCATGGTTTGCCAAGAGGATAATTCTGTGATGAGTGATGCTTCATTGGCTTCTTTAAAACTTATTCAGGTACAAAAATAATATTTTGGAGATTTTCAACTTTTAATTTAGTTATTATTACATTTTAGGGTCTTGTCAAACATGAAATGACAGAAAAAGAAACCTGCAAAGATGCCATACTATGTGAAACTTTACAATCGGTCAACAAATTAGGAAGGATTGGACAACTCTTCACCAAAGCACTCAAGTATGTTACACACAAAAGTTTGAAAATCACTCAGAAGTCTTCATTTCTAACATTGTGAGCAAAGCGAGCTACAGCTACCAAGTACGGGTACAAACAAACAAACAGTAATGTTTGCGTATTAAAGTAAGCCTTTGGTGCTGCGTGGAGTCCTATGGTAGAAAAGATTAAAGAAAGTAGGAAAAATGGGGAAAACGACATTCATCATGAAGAGGCTTTTTACGTCTTTTTTAGAGAGCATTTTTATTTCTGATAATGAAGGCAGCTTGTTAATAAGATAATGATGCTATCAGTCATCAGACTGACAGGTGTTGTCAAAAACGAGGATAACCTCCAAAAAATGGTTTCAATAGTCAAAAGATCGGAATCATGAACCAAGGACGGTAATGAAATTGTTGGTGAAGGCTGAAGGTGTGGATAAGATTATCTTGGAAAATCAAGAAGCAGTCAAAGAAAGCAATGAAGGACAAAGTCTAGTAGGTCCTGGACTCAGTAAAACGAAGAATAAACAACCACTTCAACGAAAGTCCTAGAAGTAGTACATATGTCTAAAAGAGCAAAAAGTTGGGAATTTTCCATAGCTTGCCATTGGAATTTTGAAAATCTAACGACGGGTTATGGAGTAATGGACTTTGAAAGGATTTTTAAAATGTACTCAAAAAATACGGGAATTTGTCGAGGTATCAAATCCGGAATATGGTGGGCATAGCTGCTGCTGGGTTCATTTTCAGAATTCAATATTCATGAATCGGCTTGGATGCTTTTTTAGACACCTTAATTTTTGATATCTGCTAATTTTCAAAGGTCATAGGTGTTGTAGATTTGCTCCCGCTTGGAAAGAGAGGAAAGATTGTAATACCCAATCGAGATGATTCTACGAAGTCAAAGTGTCTTAAAAATACGCAAACTAGTCGAGGTTGTGCAAAATTTCGACTCTCCTATTGTTTGCGTGTTCGCGTATCTGCGTTTGTTTGGTTAATTAAAAAATCCTACCGCTACCAAGTACTACCTATGCGTGTTTTCAAGGTAAAGATAGGTATTTTTTGCGCCAAAAATACACATCTACGCCTACACAGTACACGTGTCTGAAATAGGAACTACTTGACAGTCACCTTAGACGTCATGAGAGGATTACTGTCCGTCCTCTCACTCCATGTTCATCTATTTGTCAAGTTGGATGTGACATCATGAATGTTAGGTGGTAGAAGGCTACAAAAGGGGGAGCGCGTAATTTTGTCTACAGTATTTTTGTACATTTTCTTTTGTACACAGTTTTTATGAAGGAGGATTTTTGTACACGTTTTTAGATAGATTTTTGTACACGTTTTCTAATCAAAGCGGAATTTTGTACATATTGGAAATGCTACATAAGGCCACTAAACCATAGTGTGTACAAACCACAATCCCGAATTTTCTTAGGTTCCAGAGCTCAGTTAGGTTAAGTGAAGTTAGGTTAGGTTAGGTAAGCGAGTTCCCGCGAAGCGGGCGAGCGATACCTAACCTAACCTAACTTCACTTAACCTAACTGAGCTCTGGAACACATAAC
>LT728061.1:0-20336 GCA_900157175.1 Oithona nana
CCAATTTTCAATTTTGTCCAATTTTCAATTTTGTCCATTTTTCAATGTTGTCCAACTTTTTAATTTGTTCAATTTCGTCCAACTTACAATTTTGTCCAATTTCGTCCAACTTTTTGATTTTGTCCAATTTACATTGTGTCTCGCGCGGTAGATTGAAACTTTCAATCTTGTTTTCTGTTTCGCTCGCAATCTTTCAAAAAGAATCTTTTTAGTGATTTTCAAACACTAGGTTTCAACAAAAATGCTACAGCCATAAAGCAAACACATGCATGAAGCAAAAGGGTATGTTTTTTCACCTTTTTCCACTCTTCTACAACTTGTAGTCATAAAAAATTGTGTGTGCTCTCGAGTGTTCATTGGCTGGGTAGAAAACCCCTCCTGGGTTATATGGACGCGTAATAAAGTCTTTTGATGCCAGTGTCACCCTTACACCATTTTTTCAAGGCAATTAACTTTTTTGAACAAGACTCTTTTGAGTCGTTTTTTCAAAAGAACTTCATCGTTTAGTCAGGCTTCATTATCCAGAGTACTGAATGATGTGACCTGCCCTTAAAGCACAAAGCTCTAAAGAAAAAAAGAAGTTCGAAGTTGGTAAAAAACATTGAAGAATCGCTTACTAAATACCAATTATTAAGGTCTACAGCTTAGCTTTGCTCAATCAGCAGTCATAATGCTAGACTAGAGCTTTTTTATTTCCTTTTACCGCAGGAAATGAGCCAAAAAATGATGATTACGAGTGTCAAAAATGAAGATATCATCATTCATCTAACCGTCATTCACAAAAAATGCAAAACTAGTGATCCACTGATGAGTTTACTTTTAAAGAAATAATTCAGCAATGATTCGATTTTTATCATCGCTTGAAGTCTAGCAATTCTCTTGAATATTAGGCAAGGAAATTAGGGGTGGAATTTAGCTGCAGGGCAAACCTAAATAGTCATAACTTGCCTTTGTTCTTTCCTACCATAATTTCCATGACATGAAAAAACCAAACCACAATGAGTGCAAATAGAAGCTGCCGAACTAAAAAAAATTGAAAAAAGTATGGAGAAATCGCATGTTCACGAAACTTCAATCTCTATTTTTGTAAAGTGATTTTTCTGTGGCAAACCGATGTGCTTTGAGGCCTTTGAGGAGTTGAAAAATCCTATTTGTTTACATCTTCTTAGAGTCTAGACTCTGGTAGTCTCCATTTATTTTAGCTCTAGGTCAAATTCCGATCAATGCAAAATGCAATCGAAGATAAGAATCAAAACATAAATCATTCAAGCCTCCATTTATCCTCTCAGCATTAGAAAATAAAAAAGTCTATTTGCGCGAATTTTCAATGTCTTGCTTGTTGAAACAAACAGATAATTTATTAGATAAAATGTTGATAAATCTGAAATTTGAAGAATTGGGCTGGGGGATATCGGTTACATCAAAATGAATTGCGAGGGTGGCGGAGATTTTGTTGATTGGTTGAAGCGGCGATAGCGGCGAAGATTTTCTCCGAGTTGCCGCCAGTTGCGTAGCTTTTGCGCCGTCGGCGCTTGCGCAGTTCAGGTTATCCAAATATTAGTCCCTCGTCTGTAAATGTTTACACGCTCCAACTGCTCATCTCAACAGCGGGCGGCCCCACATCGGTCTCCGCCACTTCAATGCAAGGTGCATGAAATCAAGTATATCTTGGATGGAAATTCAATTTTCTTTTTAAAATCTTGATACTATAAAAAGTATAAAAAGCTAAAAAAAACACAAATTTCGTATGTCCTTTGCTGTGTCACCTATGCAGGGCCGCAGTTTCAGAGCTAGAGGGTTGAAATTCGCATGTAGTCTCGAACCATCCGAGCGGTAGTTTAAGACTTTTCGAGGCCGCCCTCCGAGGCCATTCGAGGCCATGGAGGCACGTTCGCGATCGAAGCGAGCTGTGGAAGGCCGCCGGAGGCCTCGCAAGTATGTTGCTGCCGAAGTCAGTGGCGGATTGCGAGTATAAAAATATTATTAGAAATGAATATCACGTTTTGAATTTTGATTCTTTGAATTTGGTGATTCCAAGAACTCACAATCATTTGATGATGAGCGATTGATAGACTGACAGTTTTTGATGATAAGTAGGAAATGGCGCATCAGAAGATTTAAAGGGATTTAAAAGGATTTTAAAAAATCAGCATATGCTTGTCTTAGGCGGTGTCTTCGCTAATTAAATTGTAAAATCCGGCTAAAGTGCAGATAAATCTGTCTCGTGGGATGAATCAAAGTGATGAAATCATGTGGTACCTTTCTCACGGTTTTTAATGAATATCGTGCATAACTGTAGGTTTCGTTACATATCTGAAAGGTAAACGAAATTATTTTCATTACATATTTAAAAAGTCGGAAATTCAAAGAATTGGTTTCGTTCCACTGGAATTTTTCCCCCTAAAGTAGTTGAAAAAAGTAGAATACTAAAGGAATACTTTAGTACAGTCGACTCTCGATATAGTGGATTTTTAGCGGCAAATTTTCCCTTAAATAGACAATTTTTTTCAGGTTACCAAAATTAATCTTATGAAGTAAAAATTCCACTAAATCGAGTTTTTCTTGATTTAGTGGATTTTTTTAGAGCTCCACTATATCGAGAGTCGATTTTCGATATTCTAGAAAAAAGAAAGAAAAATAAAGTTTGATATTGAATTTTGACATCATGAAATGTTAAAAGAAAAATCTGTGATCCAAAGTGTACAAACAAAACAGGTAAACATTGAAACGTTGCGCGGCGGTCATTTCTTTGGGTATACCCAGTAGTAGTACCTGTTCTTATGCGCCCTGGAGCGCGAGCGTGACCCCTTTGTGTAAGCTGAGAGTAACTAAACAATAAGTGGTTGGTTTTCTCTCAGCTCAGTCGCTCTTGGTTGTTCATCATGCCTAGACCATCCCGAGATTCTTATGGCGAGCAAAAGCCTCCTTATAGGTAAGCAAACAAACTCAATTTGATAAAAGTATTCAAGAGAAATCTTCAACTCAAGCATAAATTCTTTTCACATTTCAATTCTCCAGTTTCTTCAGAGTTTAAGTTTTTTTGCTTGGAATAAATGAATTGTGAAACCTAATTGAAATGTTCTTTTCTTGCAGTTATATCGCGTTAACAGCTATGGCTATTTTTCATAGTCCGGAAAAGATGTTGCCCTTGTCTGACATCTACAAATTCATCATGGACAATTTTCCCTATTACCGCAAAAACACGCAGAGATGGCAAAACAGCTTAAGGCACAATTTAAGCTTCAACGATTGCTTTATTAAGATTCCCAGGAGGCCAGATAGGCCAGGAAAAGGAGCTTATTGGACCATGCATCCTAAAGCCATCACCATGTTCGAAAATGGAAGTTTGCTTAGAAGGTAAGTCACGATTATTAAAAACAGATTTTTTACGCTTATTAAAAAAGGTGGCACAAGTCAAGCTTTTTTTTTCCTAAACGGAACTTGCGCTGCTGCTGAAATCCTCATAAAACATTCATGAGTTTTAGCCATGACAAATCGATCAAAAAAGCAGCGTTTGTTTAGCCACCCAACAAAATGTCTAGAATTAGTATCATGAATACTAAATAAACTCTATTTTTGCAGGCGAAAACGTTTCAAACTCGGCAATGGAGACAAAGATTTAGAAGATGAATTGTCAGCTATCCTAAATGTTAACAACTTTAGACAAGCCGGAGCTCCAGTATCTCAAGCTCCACCTCCACCCATGGTGCCACCCATGCCACCCCCGGCCCCGCCAATGCCACCCCCGATGATTCCTTCATTTCTTCCACCCAGGCCCCTTTTCTCTCAACCTCCATTTTCTCCAAATATGTTACCACCGATTGACATGTTTGCGTTGCGAAGCCACGCCCTCACCACGCCAACCTTTTCCACCCCCATGCTATCGATGACCAAGCCAGCGATGAAAAAGAAGGGCGGATTCGATATTGATTCCCTCATTGATACAACCAGAACTTCCACAAGCAACGATGAGGATGTGGAATTGCCTGTGATGGCCACGCCCCCCTCTGTTTTAGTGCCACCCCCCTCGTCACTTCCAAACCCACCCTTTTTGCCACCCTTTCATTTCCACATGGCGGCGATGGCGGCGCTAGCGGCTAATAATCAGCCTTTTTTAGAGTTTCCTCGGGAGGAGGCCCGGACCTCGACCTTCTCCCCGCAAGGCCAACAGATGTCGCCGAGGTCGGACATTAGCTCGTGTAGCAATTCCAGCTCCATCAATTCGCTCAATGGCGACCTTTTTCCAGTGAACTTGTCGTCAAATAAATAGTTATAGTCAGCCACACATGTATTTATTATTATGTAGTAATAAATCTATCCTATTACTTGCTTACTTTTGTTTGAAGTCATATCTTGAATTTTGAGTTAGATTTGACAATTTTGAATCGGAAAGTTTTCTCAAATGTTTGAATTCTTCACCCGAAATGGTCACAAATACACGTTATTATGTACCAAATGCGAATTTTTATGAAATGAGTCAGACCAACTGTATCTTCTGCATGTCAGTTGAGTTGGTAAAACTACATATAAATGATGTGTTTTCTTGAACCAAGATCAAGGATATCATGGTAGTTTCCAAAGTGAAAAATTAACGAGGTGCCATTTTGACTTGAAATATGCTTCAGCTCATCATAGTCGTGTGAAGAATCCTGAGTTATTGGGCAGTGTCTTGCGCGGTGTCAATGAGTAATCAATATGCGGCTTTGGGTGGTAACCAATAATCTTTTGGCTGCTTCTCATAAGGAGGTGTAAAATGTTTTTACTTTCAAGTTCGGCCCCTTCAGCAGCAGCCCCTCTGCAACCTTTAGCCACTTCATCTTTGCCAACTTAGTGATTACAACACACCTGTTTTAACATTTTCACTTTTACCAGCCAGCCCCCAGCAGCCCAAAAATGGACAAAATCTTGGCTCAAAACAAATCTTTAAAAAAACCTTCATTTCTGCCTTCTAGCATAATTACCACTCACATCAGCATGTAATAAAAACTCAAATTTGGCTCATTTCCCCCGAGTTATGATGCAAATAGGTTAGGGTGTTCACTATTTCTAAAAAGTTGGAAATCTTGAAATGCCCAACCATTTCATGCATTCTAATGGGTGTCCCAACAAGTTTTAGACAGGAATTTTTGCAAACAAACTACAAAATCAAGAAAGGTAACAAAAATCGTTAAAGTTTGTTTACATTCTAGCGAAGCATTTTAGATCTCCCTTCAATTTGACGAAGTTTTTCAACAAAAAATTCAAAATTCTAGTTTCGCGCGGCTTTGAGAGTTTCGCTAAAAGCTTCCTGCTAAAGTTGTTGGGACACCCTGTAGGTGCCCTAAGTCTACCATAACATATTTCTAACTTTTTTTGAACAATGAACACACCCTAAAAGAGGTTCTAAAAAAGTTTTAGAGCTGCTGCTAGCTCACCTTGAAGATGAAGGGGAAAAATACTAATGAGGAAGATTCTACTATTTCCGGCTCAAGAAAAGTCGATGTACAGAGGATATTTCGCTGTCTTTGCTATTTTTAAATACCCTTCTAATGAGGGAGTTTAAAATTCACCAATGATGAACATTCAAGAAATGTGAAAGGAGAAAACTTTAACCTTCCCTAAATTGAAATGGCATGGACAAAAAACTTTCTTTATCCAATTTCGAATCAAAGCAAGCTGTGAAGAAATTCCAGCTACCTGATACAATATATCGAAGTTCCAATCCATCAATCACTAGGCCAAAATGCAATCGCCACTTCAGCAAAAAAAGGTTTACCTACATAAACACCGAGGCCCTGTACAGAGTGTCCATGCAAGTTTGGTATAGAGTATCAAAAATCAGAGTAGTCAGTGCTCTATTCCAAACTTTCTGACACCCTGTATTTTATAGTTTGTTCAGGCCTAGGAGCATGACCAAAAATATTCTATGTTTTATTATTTGGTTTTGAATTATTTTTTATGTTTCTTGCCAAACAAAATCATGATGGTGAAAAAAATTTGCGGACTAATTTTCGATGTAAATTCAAGTAATATCTGATGCACGAAAAGTCGTAAAGACTTCAACGATTTTCGTACCGATAAAGATCTAAGTTGGAAGGACGCCTTATTGGCTATAACATCGCTGCTTCGACCTTAAACTTATTGATTCAATTTCAAGATTAGTTCACTTTTCCGATCCATCATCATTTAATGAATTCTCAGCTACAAGCTGACCTCAAAAATTAATTACCCAACTGAGATGCAAAAACGGCTTCCGTTCAGCTTCAAGACCCTTATTAAACAAGACTAAAAAAATCTTTTAGTCCATGAGAGCGAGAGAAATTTTTCAACTTTTTTGAACACTTACCATGCAGAATTTGTTTGGATTAAGTGCATGACCGTGAGATAAATTTTTCAACTTTTTTGAACACTCGGTCAAAAAAAAGTGAATTTTACCTCCATTTTTCAGATTTTTTTTTAATCCTGAAAATTGCATGTCGGCTTATGGAAAAAGAGAGCTTTTTCTAATTCTCATTTTTTGGGGGGCAGCAGTGAAGGTCTGAAAACCCATTTAGCCCATCAAGATGATGATCATGCTCATGTTTGAGCTCAAGCCGACATCAACAAGGTCCTAAATAAATGTTGGCAAAAATGAGCAAGATGAAAAACAGCCGTGCCAAAAAACATCCTTGGTATGGCAGAAAAAACGACCACTCTAAACGAAATTGAATCTCTGAACTAATGACAGCTTTCATCATCAATTTTCAAGCTCATTAAGGTAACTATGATGACTAGTTAGAGACTCTTGTAATGCAAAGAAACATGCAGGTCATATTTTGGACACAAAGAAAACAAAATCTCCAATATCATACTGTGATTCGGGAGGTTTCAGTTGAGAAATGAGAGCCGTTTTGTTAGAGACAAGCTTCTTCTACATTCTACAGGGTGCCCAAGCAAGTTTTGAACGTGAAATTTCAAAGCTCCTGGGTTCGAATCCAGGTAAATCCCTTTAAGAATTTGAAACTTTCCTCTCAGTTTTATTTGTAAACAACCCGATTTAACAAGGCCTCTATTGGGGCCAATTATGTATGTACGTTCCAAAGCTCTGAATTTTTAACCCCACTTTTCACCAAACTTTTAGGAGGAGCATTGGAATATTGCTTTCAAACTTACTTCTACACCCTGTATGTAGGCTTGAAATGAAGATTATAATTTGTAAAGTAAGATGATCAGATTTTAAGGCGTGGAGCAGCACTACAATTTGTCGTTAATGGCTGTTGGGTGAGCCATGAAAAATGATGCGGCTTTTAGCTTGAGATTGGATAATTTTCGGGTAGGAGTGTCAACAAGTAGGTTAAAGAGGATTAATTTCTCACAAACTACCTGTCTTGATTCAATGAGGTCATTTCCAAATGTCGTCAGCTTGTCTGCAACTACCAGCCAAAAGCAACCTGAGTTTTACCAGCAAAAAGACTACAACGCGACGACGCGCCAGTAGACTAGCCAAGCTACTTCTCGTCTACCTTAGTCTAGCTCCGCCATTGCCGCCATCTTTAAAAAAAGCGCTCCTTGGGCTGAGTGAGGTTTGGGTAGGTTGAGGAGCGCTTGGTAGCACACCAGATGTACTCAAATTCTTCAATGGTAAAGTGCAACTTGCAAGTGCAATTGAACACACCAAGGTTGTGAATTAGTTCAACTTTGTATCCACTCAATTTTCTAAAAAAAAGTGTCCAATGTAGAAATGTAGACCTTTGGAAATTCAAAGAAAAATAAAAAGATGAGATACCTACTAACCTACAGGGTGAAACAAACGTAATGGTCAAGTAAATAGCTACAAAAGTACATAATACTGGACCATTATATTCACAAATTTTGATGTTTCCTTAATTGAATTTCATAGTTTTTCAGCCTAGAGAAATGTATCGGAAAAGATAATCAAAGTTGGGAAATTACAATCATAAACAGAGCAGCGTTAAACCACTTTCTTTCGCATTGTATTGCATTTGTAAAATGTAACAAAAACCTTCTTCACACTTTGGAAAATTGGTTGGTGAAATTCTGTTGGATTGCCAAATATTTAGATTCGGATCGGAATTTGAAGGCGCTTCTTTTTTGAGTTTGCGCCTACGGGCAAAATGATTTTTTAAGGGTCGATCTTCTCTCTTTCTCTCGAGGCTGAAGCTTCTCGCCTCCTCTATATCTCGGCTGGACTGTATCTACGTCTACCCTTTATAAATGGTTCCGCCTCAAGGCAAAACAGAACAAAGAACAAAACAGAGACAAATTGAAGATGCACACAGAATATAAAACTTCTCTTCAAAGAAATGCATTTTCTTATGAGGTTTCACAACAATTGCCTACTTACTCCGTCCCTTCTTTGTAGCGTTGGAAATCTTGCGCAAAGCAGAACTTTCAGTACCAAGAAAACACGAGTACAGGGTTGGAGACAAAATACTGAGCAGTATTCCAAAGCTCATCTAAGGCGGAACAAGGAAGGGCCGAAGGCCCGACCGAGCGAAGCGTTTTGAAACTATTTTGGTTAAGAATAGGTCAAGTTAGGAGATTAATCGGCCGAAATCACGCAACCTCTACATTCTAATTTTTTTTGCATAATTAGCCTACTTGATGAGGTTTGGGATTATTGCTCAGTACTCTATTCCAAACTTGCTTGGTCACTCTTTATTTCTAATAAAAATGATAATATTTCAACATTGTTTAAAGGCACTTTTAAGGAAGGGAAGGAGGCATCATCCACGAATCACATAGTCGTATTTTTTGCGGTATGCCTCCGCTGCAGCAGCAGCAGACGAGCAGAGCGAAATTGTCTCATAAAAGTTGGGATCCCACGAATAAAATCCCTCTTTTAACAATATGAGTGACGAACATGCCACATTTTTATTGTTCAGTTATGATTATGGCATACAGTAAAATGCTAATATTTGGCTTTTTTCGGATGTCAGTCAGACAAGCTATGTGAGTAAGAGAAATGCTGGGCGAGTTCTCATTGGCTGCGCTTTATAATGTACCAATTACAGTGTAATTAGCTAGCGAGACTCCATGTTAGCTTCCCCTTTGCCTAAGCAAGTCTTGCTGCCTCCAAGATATTCATTATTTACCAACTCTAAATTGGTACATTTTTCCCCACTTGTTTAGCTCCAGATGTGCAGAAATGTAGAGCCTAATGCACCAAAATGGTTTCACCCTAAGTAGTGCAAATATTTGCGGCTTTGCAAAGTAAAAAGTAACGGTTAGATGTCGCACACAATTTCCACATCACAAAATCTCTCATCCAATTGCATTGATACAGCCTTGAGAAAGTTGGATTTTCTTTGCATTTTAATCTGTATTCAGCGAGATTTCGAGATCTTTTATGGTATAGCATATCTCTAGGTTTAAAGGAAGTCTAGCAGAGAAGCCAGTAGAGAAGAACTTTGCATTAGAGGAGGCATTCATCATACAGCCAGGTGACAAAAAATTCCAACAGCTGTCAAAATATGAACAAAATAATTACATTCGACACCTCTTTTTACACCCTCTGGGCATTGACAGAAAATCAACGACCCTAAGGCTAAAACAGCACAATAAAAAAAGAAGTAGAACTTATACTGCTGCTGAACTGAATTGCCTACTGACCACATGTTTATTTTCAAATCCATTTGTCTACTTTTGTGATCTAGAAACTAAGCAAAGCGTTTCACAATCAAAATTGAAAGATTTCACATTTGCTCAAGGAGCCGAACTGGATACAGGGTGGGAAAGCAATTTTGATACAGAGTACTACACTCATAAATGTCAGGCGAAGATGGGTTAATGGTTAAGTGACTTTCTAGCTCTTATTATGTTTAATCCAAACTTGCTTGGACACCCTGTACCTTGTAATATCCGCTCTGTTTTACTGAAATGTGATGGAATTCAAACGCATCTAGTCTAAAACTGACATGAGAGAAATCTAGTTTGATTTCCTGCTTTTAATTTCGAAGTTTCGAAGGGTTATTTCCCCTTCCAAAATGAGGATTCAGTAGTACATAAATCAGGAGGTGACTTGAAAAGCAGAAAAAAAAACTTTGGCATTTTTTTAAGGCTCTCATGTTTGCATATACTACACACCGTTGGGTAGAATACCTTTTGACTGACAAAGGCTAAAAAGCCGAAAAAAACAGGTATTTTTCCTGCACTGGACAAGACAAACGACTTTGCACAATTGGCAGTAACGCCTAAAAAAAGAACAGCGCACATTCCTAGACTTTTGACCCCTAAAAATGCAAGTCTCTGAAAAATTGACTCACTGGCACTCTATCAATCTCACACCAAATTCATCAGGTCGAAAAAAGAGTAAAAAAAAACTGCGTTTTTTTCGCTAGTTAGCATTGCGCGTATAACGGCTTCTTTGCTTTTTTTCAAAGCTAATGTGTATTTTAAAAATCGCTGGGAAATGGTATGATTTTCCAAAGCTTCTCAGATTTTATTTCGTTCTGTGGTCATGTCGTTCAATTTCCCATGTTTTTCGTTCAAATATTTGAAATCGACTTGTGAACAGGTGGCGGGCTGAGTCATCATTGTGAATTTGTTGGCAACAATAACCCCTACTGGACCCCCGGGGGGTCCCGGCTGGACCCCTGGGTTGATTTTCACGCCGCGTGTGCCTATTGTGATTTGAGCAGCTACTTTATGAATATAGTGGAATTATAGGATCTACTACATTGTCAAAGAGTGGTTAGAAAACTACTTGTCCTATGTTCTAAAGCTCAGAAAAGTTGGGTGAAGTTAGGTCATGTGATATTCAGCTTACTTGAACTTCTTAAGAAATCAAATATTTGACAAATCATTTTACTCAGTACTCAGAATTGGCATTAGTAAATCAGGTCGATCAGCTGGAGCTGACCCATCAGGTCGATGACGTCACTACTTATCATCTGATGATTACCCCCTATACTGTACTCTGTTCATGTAAGAGTACTTTAGCATTTGTTTTTGGCCCAGAGGCCCGAATCAAGTGAGAAACCCTCCTGTGGTGTCAAAACGACCAATAAAGGAACAACAAGTTATTTGTCACTCAGCAAATAAGACTCTTCTCAGAGCTCTTATGACAAATATGCTCCAAATGGGGTCTGACAATAACCTATGATAAAGATCAGCAGTCAAGCTAATTTTCTTTTCGCCTCCTCAGTCTATTTGCAATGCTAGATGGAGGAGGCTTCCTGCAGTGAATTTGCCATGTACAAACTTTTAAAAAAGCACTTTTATTATACACGCATTGTTTGAAAATAACTAAAAAAAGTACAGTGCCCGAACTTGGTTTTCATTAGGGGGTATTTATTCGAGTTTAAGTCAAATTCTTGCTTAAAAAATCAAAATGAGACCTTTTGGGTGATTTTCAAACACAGTGTTTCAGTCTAATTAGACCACGCAACTCAGCAGTTTTTCCCAAAAAAATATTTCACTGTCTTTGTGACATTTACAGATTTTCAGATTTCGCTACTAAAAGTGGGATGTGTTGCTTTTCTTTATGCGTCAGCAGTGGCTTACTGAAGTGACTAATTAAGCCACAATTTTGACAGAGAAACTTTTTATAATATATAAGTTTTGCTGTGGGAAATGATGCGGGAGTAATCACCTGAGCTAGGCAGGAGGCCACACAATTTCTTCTTCCCAAGAAAACCGCGAATTTCAACCAAACAATAATAATGACTTCGCTAAACACCTCCCCCTTCTTTGTCCCAGGCGACCATCAAATCAAAAAGCCCAGCAGGCTACATGTATGTGAATTTTGTTGGAAAAAGGCAGAAATACCGCCCACTATCAGAGCTTTGAAAATCACTTCAAAAAGTCTCATTTTACAACATTTCAAGCGGAGCGATGAAGGCCGAAGGCCGACCGAGCGAAGCGTCTATAAACTTTTTTCTTATTTGAATTTTCGACTGGCTAACTATCAAAGTTTGGAATCTGCAAGTGCGTTTTTGGCGTGAAAAATGAAATGAGATAATTCAAGTGATTTTCAAACACTGCACTGTGAAATATTACAACTGAAATTGAAGATTTCAAGCGGAGCGATGAAGGCCGAAGGCCGACCGAGCGAAGCGTCTTTAATCTTTTTTTCTTTTGGCTAACTATCAAAGATTGGAATCTGCAAGTGCGTTTTTGGCGTGAAAAATGAAACGAGATAATTCAGGTGATTTTCAAACATTGCACACTGTGAAATATTACAACTGAAATTGAAGCAATAATGTAATAAATTGAATTTGTCAGCTGATCTGGAAAGGTGTCACGCTTTGACATTGTCTCCGATTGGATTTCCTCTTACGGAAATTGATTTTGACAAGGTGTGAAGTACTTTGGTGCAGTGCAGAAATTCAATTTAGCAAAAGTGATATAACAGAAAATAATACAATCATTAATATTGCGATGCCAACATTATAAATGAATCTATTGTCATAGTAGACTTTTAAGCATAAAAGTGCCATCCGAGCGGAAATTCATTGACAAATGAAACAACTTCTGATGTAGTAGAAAAGCATGAAAAAACAGCAGCAGAGAGAACTAATTGTTCAAAAAGGACCTTCAGTCTTCAAATGAGTACTGCAAGTTTTTCGTGCAGATACGCTTTTCAACTTACAATTTAGAAAAAAATTCACATGCGGTTCCATGATGCACTTTCTCAAGAAAAATTAGAACAACCCTTACTCAGACTGTTATCAAACTTTACGAGCAAATTTTCATATAAAAGATATTTGAATTTTCGCGCCAAAAATCAACAAAAGAATCGGGTGTTGATGTGCGTTAATTAGATATAGAAAAATGTGATACCTGGAAATAAATAGTGATAACTTAACAATACAAAGCCTGGCTCTCCCCAAGATTGTCGTTGGCGCTCTTAAGTGGTTTTGCTACCCCGTCAAATTACGGTCATTACGACAAGCCTTATTCAAGCACCTGTGCCAAATAAGTGAGCTGCTCTCCTTGCCAAACCCACCAAACACTTGAAGTTTTCTGTCACAATTGGATTGGATTTACTTGACTTGACTTTGGATTACTCATTTGTATCTAAAATATCAGTAGCCGGCGGCTGTCTATCTACTTTAGTAGAGGGATCGCTTCAACCGGTCTGATCATTTTTGCATACAGTACCTACAATTTTGACCAAAAATGGAAAAACTGCCCATAGGGGGCGTGCATAGCATGAAGAACATACCAATTCCCACAAGATTTGAATACCAGAAGATGATGGCACTCAAAGTGGAGTCATTTATTAGACGACTTAGATGGAAGATGATCTTCATAAAACCTTCAAAGGAAGACCTCAATACTACATTCGTAGGACCTGAAACCACATATGGATTCCGCTCAGAAGCCAAACCTAGGTTTGTGCCTGAATTGGCGGACTTCGAGGAAGATTTGTATGACTTGCTAAGAAAAATCGAGTACACAAGCGCCCCAAGTAGCCAGATGCAAAAGGACCTTAGGAAAACAATTTCCGACCTCAAAGGCATGGATTCTGTCATTGTAAGCGCAGATAAGTCCAGGAACTTATACGTAATGGAACCTAGTGAGTACCGTAAAGCTGTCACTGAAAATGTCACAATGGATTATCGCAAGTCCACTGAACAAGCAGTGAAGGAAGTCAACAACAAATCTGCAGAAATTGCAAACAAATTGAAGTTGGCAGACCGTATGGAAGTCCACACTAAGGCAGAATGCTTTCTGACCCTTAAGGACCACAAGAGGTCATTTCCAAGCAAGCTGGAATGCCGGTTGATAAACCCCGCGAAGCATAGCGTTGGAAGGGTTTCAAAGGTGATCCTGGAGCAGATAAATACGGAGGTCCGAGACAAGTCTGGCCTATTGCAGTGGAGATCAACTGATCAAGTACTGGACTGGTTCAACAAAGTCAAAAATTCAAGAGGATTGAGATTCTTCAAATTCGATGTGGTCCAGTTTTACCCATCGATAAAGCCGGAACTGTTGAGAAGATCAATTGAATTCGCTAGGAAGTTCACCTTCATTTCCGATGACGACATAAACATTGTCATGAACGCACGGAAGAGCTTTCTCTACTTCAATGGTGACCCCTGGGTGAAAACCTCGGCCCCATCATTTGATGTGCCTATGGGTGCATGGGATGGGGCCGAGTGCTGTGAGCTGGTAGGTTTATACCTACTTGACATGATGACAAAAGAACTCTTCAACAAGGGCCGAGTAGGCCTTTACCGCGATGACGGCTTGTCCGTTGTCAAGGGATCAAAAAGTGAAGCCAATAACCTTGGGAAGAAAGTCATCAAGTTATTTAAAGAAGTTGGCCTGGACATTACGCTGGAGATCAACCTGGATTCGACTGACTTCCTTGATGTGCATATGAATTTGAAAGATGGCACTCATAGGGCTTTTCACAAGCCTAACAGTACACCCATTTACATTGATGTGGGTTCAAATCACCCTGAAATCATCAAAAAACGACTTCCTGGCATGATTGGTAAAAGGCTGTCGAAGCTATGCAGCACTAAGGAGTCATTTGACCAAGAAAAAGTATTGTACCAAGAGGCCCTGAAGAAAAGTGGGCATAAGGAGGAGCTCCAATATATTCCAGCAGCAGCAGCAGCAACAAAGAGGAGAAGGCAAAGAAAGGTGATTTATTTTAATCCCCCATTCAATCTGGAAACCAAGACGTGTGTTTTGAAGGAGTTTCTCAAGCTAATTGATAAACACTTTGATCGATCTCACCCTTGGAGGAGATACATAAATCGACACACAGTGAAAGCCTCATACTGCTGCACTAGAAACATGGCAGTACATATTAGCTCACATAACAAAAAAGTCCTTTCAAAACTTGATGAGAATCGTAATGAAGATGCTGGTTGTAATTGCCAGTCTGAAAAGACAAAGTTGAAGAGAGTCCGTGATAATCTGAACATCGCAGAGAATGAACCTCCACCAGATTGGTTTATTGGTGGGTGCCCACTGGAGGGCAAGTGCCTAACATCCTCTTTGGTCTACAAAGCCACTGTCAAATCTGTGAGTGGAGAAATGGACTACTATGGTCTGACTTCTAACACATTCAAGGAAAGGTACAATGGTCATACCACAAGCTTCAGAAATTTGCGCAAACCGGAGTCTGAGGCAAAAAAGACAACGTTGACTTCATATATACAAAAGCTAGAGCAGAAAAATGAAAAATACAGCATCAAATGGGCTATCCAGAAAAGAGCTTTCAGCTATAAACCAGGCAGCAGCTTCTGCGGGCTATGCTTGACAGAAAAAACGGAGATCTTACTGGCAGACCCCAAAAGAACCCTCAACAAACGCAATGAACTGCTTGAGAAGTGCAGACACAGGGCAAAGTTCAAACTAAAAGGATGAAACCCCAGTTATCTGGGGGTACAAAGGCCTTTTTTAATTGTACAATATGTATTCTGTGTTGCGAACGGTAATAGTCACACCACATAGTCAAACGCGCATGCGCACGCGCGCGCGCGCAGGCGCCAGCTGGTCAAGCAGGACGCTTGTCCCACTCGCGCGAAAATCCATTCATTCTACTGAAGAGCGTTGGGCGAAGCCCTTCGTGAAATGACTCATATAGAAAAATGTGATACCTGAAATAAAAGTGATAATTTAACAAATGTTACATTTTTGGTATCAACTTCTGGTATTACATTTTACCTTGAAACCAGAAAGAACCCCTACTGCTGTCCTATTTTTCCCTAAATTAATTTTGAAGGAAAGTTGTCTGCTCTAGTGCTAGTGATGATGCAATCTAATTTGGCTGAATTTTTCTCCATCCCCCATTTTTGATGATGATGATGAAGGAGAAAAATGGCTTTGATGAGAGCATGACGAAGTGGGACACAATGGTTACATTATAGTAGACAAAAGGGACAAGACCATTTTCCCCAAATGGAGCGTGAAAATCTGGGCACAGCTTGACACACACACGACGCAGTTTTCATCGCGTATACGCGAAGCGGCGGTTCGGCCTCTTCGAGAAGTACATACACACACTGAAAGAAATTGCACACATCATACAATTTGATTTCCAAATCATCGACCAAAGGAAACAGAAATCAAGCGGCCTAGATAACCTTTGTTTGACAGCTTCTTCCATCCTCCTCAAAAATTTACAAAATGGCACAGTGCACAGTAGGCAAAAATCTAATATTTAGTTTCATTTCGAACTCTGTCTCCAGTCGAATTTCCGAAACTTTCTGAGCAGAAACCATCTAATTTTTGGACGTCTACCTTTTTTCCAAATAAAGATTTCTGAATTTCGCGCCAAAAATCTAGAGATAATATTGCAAACATTTGAATTTCTTTAATTTGAAAAAAAAAAAAAAAAAACGCGAAAATTTAAACCTACTTGAACTACGTATCAAATTAAAAATCTTTAAATGGTGTTTGAAAATTAGAGTTTTGCAATTTTCGCTAGTAAAGTGCAAAGCATGAAAAAACTATCAAATTACCACGCAGGATATAAATTACATTTTCTGACACATGCTGGTCTGCTCCTACACGATGCTTTGGCAAAAACATAATAGATTTTAGATCGGTATTTGTGATTTGCTGTTTCGCTATTCTAATAATATACCCTTTTGAGTACAATGTTGTTGGTTCTCTCGAATTACTCTTGCAAACGCGCGCGTGAGGTCTATTTGGCTAGCTCAAAACAAGACGCCGAAACGTCTAGCAACAATAGAAAAGATGACAAACTGATAATTTACAATGGAATTTTACTATACAAGTGGGAAACGGATAGGGTTCGGTGTGGTCGACCTAAACTTTTAAAGGCGTTTGTTCATCCCAAAGGACAAGAATAGCACTACTGAAATGATCGTTAAAAGGAAATGGTTAACGGAGCATGAGGAGCAACTACTATGTAAAATTGCACTATTTTTCACAGAAAATAAATATTTGCAAGGGGCCATCCATCTTGTAGGTAATGCCAGTCATTTAGTGATTACTCTTTTTTTGCAAAATTTTCTCCTAGTAATGAATGGCTTCCACCCTTTGTGAATAAAATGTTTAGTGTCCAATAAAATGTTGAGAGATCGTGAGTGTGCCTTAGGCAACTTTTTCCTTCTGACTAACACCTCCTAACATTTGTTCAAACGCCGCTCTAGACTCTGAATAAATCAACAGTTACTATTACAACTTTTACGAGATACTGGACTTGGACCTTCTTCATCTGTTCTGCTGAGCAAGAAAGTTTCTAATTTTGGAAATTCATGTCAATCAAAAATGTGTCTTACCACTTCAATGAAGATTTGTATTGTATGTTTGCCACTAAAATAATTGCTTTATTTACATTTCGATGCAACGTCAATGTTCGAATCTCAAGTCGATCGAATTCTATTCGAAAGCTAAAAACCCACACCGATTTAAAACATATTGTTAAGAAAAGTAGGGATTTTTAAAATATATTAATTCTATATGTAAAATCGAACATTTTTTGCTTATATTTCTTTACAAAACAAAACATCAAATGTCAATATTTTGCCCGAGATTTATTAGACCAGTGACCGATTCACTGAGAAAATTGAGAAACATAAACAGAGCAGAGACATTTCGATTTTCTTATTATCAGAAGAAGAAAGCGAGTAGTTCTATAGTTCTTACAGGTGAAAAGGGCCTTAGGTCGAATTTGTCAGGTAGTTGAACAGTCAATAATCCGTTGTTTAGTGTTGGGGGCTTCTTTTCTGCAGGGTGTTTGTAAGTGATTGCTCTAAATTACAGGGCGCTGGCAACATATTTTGTTGTAACAGTGAACTTGGAATTACACGACCCCGAAAGATTTTTCATTCTCATCATGTCTTCACTTCACTCAAGTGTCAGCCATTGATCAAATAATCACAACAATTCCAGCACACAAAACAACCAATTTTCATTCCATACAAAATCTTGGCAAATCAGCTCTGCTGAGACCCTAATTCACCTTTTCCCCATTTTACAGAACGAGCCACAGAGGTTGAAAACCACAAAAATATCACAGTATAAGCAAGCATTTTTGGCGCAAAAAATTCAAATGAGAAATATTTGGGGATTTTAAAACATTTCACAGAATGGGATCAATGAGATAAGAATCATGGAAAACCGCAACAGCGGAAAAATGTGTGAAATGACAAATCCGGGCAAAGTTTTACCCCACTGTGAAAATCACTAAGAGAAGAGCTGTTGGTATTTTTTTCGTGTGGTTGTAAAAGTGGTCAAGAATGGCCTAATTTAAGGGTCAAATTAGTGTCATTTCCCGACTTTCATCAAGTTTCTCTTTGTGAAAGGGAAATTGAGAAATTCCTTCTTTGTCGGTTTTTGACCGCGTTGCAGTTGCGCTGCTGTTCTTGCAAACATTTTTATTGAGCTAATACTTGTAAGTGGCATCAGGTGTTGAGTGCAATTAGGTTGCTTGTAAAATCACCAAGCTTTACACTATAAACCTTACCATCTATAGTACCTAATGCAAAGAGTGATGTATCTCGAAAAAAAGTTGCATATATGAAGTTTATGAACGAGTTATATTCCTGTTTACATGTCTTTTATTGAACTACATTCTTTTTATTTTTAGGTTTTCGATATTCCAAACCGTGGTGAATTGAAGCATTACTTTAGCAATCAAGTGTTCTATCAACAACAGCTGACCTTTTATTTTAAAAGGGAGAGACACAATGGGAAGGACCTTTAGCCGTGAAAAATGCGGTTAATTGCACTGGAACTTAATTGAGCTCTGGCTTTGATTTGTGGCTGCTCTCTTCCAGCACCTACCACGACCACGTGGTCTCGTGGTCGTGTTGGCTTAGGGATGAAATACCAAATATTTTTCCACAGAAAATAAGTAATTTTTGCTTTTTACATTACAGCATTACTCTATTCCAAACTTGGCTGGACACCCTGTAAAGGACAAAAGAGACAAGAAGAAAATGATGCTCTCGCATCATGCAAATGGATGCATTGGCGTAGAAAATATGTCAAAAGAATGCATGTTCCTCTTTTGTCTTTTCTGAAGCTTCTTGCTGCTGCCGTGAAAAGCAATAGTGTGCCCCACGACAAATGTACCACCCCAGGGTAGAGGGACTGTTTTAGCGCGACATTCCTTTCTTAATTGAAGGCGTTATAGGTGTAACAAATGACACACACCGCCGCCCCTCCATTTTAGGTGTCAATGGACCTCCAAAAACTTACACACTACCTACTTCTGTCCTGAATTCAAAGTGTCTGCCAAATGCATTGTCTTAGCTACTAAATGACTAAAAAATCAGGTCCTAAATGGACACAAAGCAACCCATTTGAATTATATCAGATGACCTACAAACGTCCAATTTTTGTTTAAAAAGTAGATTTTTGACAAAACTGATTCTCAAAAAGGAGAGTTCAAATGGGTTCAAAAAAATATGAAACAGCATCTGCGGCAGCACAAAACTTTTCAACACTTTTACCGACAATGAAATCTCAAATTAAGAGCAATTAACCAATGACGAACCATTGATTATCTTTCAACAGATTCCAACCCAAAATACCAATTCGGCGATAGCGCGCGATGCCATATTGCGCACGAGCTATCGTTTAATCCGCGCGTTGAAAATTGTAGTTATTATGGTAAGAGGGACCAACTGACGAAAAGAATGCGCGAGGAGCAGAGGATATTGGCCTAAAAGTGGTCAGCAGCAGCATTGGTAGTTGTTGTAACCAACCATTGGTTGTTGGAAAAACTGAAGCGCGGTGTACTTAACCTCTAATTGTGTACAAAATGATGATCGGACGGGAAATTGCCGAATTACCATGGATGACTGAAAAGATCCGGAGATCGAGAGACTTTGACCCAACTCCTTCCCTACCAACCATCAATATTTGAAATCATGCGAGCAAAGTGAGCAATGGTATAAAGTAGCAAAACCCACTTCACCTAACTTTCTGAGCTTTTTGCAATATTGCTTAATTGGTTCGTTCAGTAGTAGTGTTATTGGGGTGTCAACGCGGAAGGGTATGAGTAGGGTTCTTGGGGTGGAAGCGCGGAACAATGCGGATGGCAGTTTTAGATAGGGTTTTCATTCCTGATTTCAGGTCTGGGGTGGATTTTTCATAAAATTAGGCATTCGAAGGCATAGAGGGGTTTAAAGAATGGCATACTGAGTTTATAAAATGTAAAATATGGCCATTTTTCATCAAGCGATTCCGTGGCGACATAGGTAGAGCGTCCGGCACTCATGCGAGGTATCGTGGGTTCGAATCTCACTGGGGGAGACTCTTTCAAAATTTCTTCTGACTCAATTTTTTTCTTAAAGTCTCCTTGCCTCCCCATGCCTATTTTTTTCAAAAATTGACCCCAGATCTGATATCAGGAATGAAAATGCTATCCAAAACTGCCATCCGAAACATTCATCGTCTCTACCCCAAGAACCCTA
>LT728061.1:40181-55418 GCA_900157175.1 Oithona nana
CTATTTTCAATAAAATTGAAGCATTTGTCTACTTTTTCCAATTATTTCAATTTTTGCACCCTTCATTTTGTTTGTGGGTGGCACAATTTGAAGACAGCTAAAAACAGCCGTGATAAGGGGTCTGTCGAGGCTACTATATAGTATAAGGCAATGATAAAATCTACATTACAATTATGCCATTTTAGCATAAAATAATGGTTGTTTGGAAATATTTTTGGCTGTTCCAAGGCACATATAGTTTCTTAATTTTCATTACATGTGCATCACTGTATTACCCTCACCTACTGACATAGTTTCATTTTTTTCGATGGGAAAAAAATGCGCACATTTAACCAGCATCATCAACAACACACGACTTTTATTATGTACCGTAACACTGACATAATCATGATATCAATGTGGGTTATCTATGTATTCAATTCTCTTATTCCCTTTTCGTCAATTTAAACTAACAGAGCACCATATCAAGTTGCTAACAAACCGTGGATTCTTTAAAAAATCAGTGAGTTTAAAGTTGGGGATTTTTTAGCCCATTTCGTTTACTACTCTACCTCCTGTTCCATATTTAGAGTTATAAAAAGACAAACAAGGACTTGAAAACTAGATTATTATTCTCATCTCCTCTTTGTATACATCTCCGCTTGAATTGTGGTTGCCTAGAACTATTACTGATGGCATGTTCTCAATACTAAAGAAGAAAATCATTGGACAATCATTCTCTTTAGTTGTGTAGAGCATGCAAAACATATTTTACCTTTTCCTTTGTAGTTATTGTCTCAATGCACTGTAAGCTACAATTGCTCTCATAATGTCGTGATTGAAGTAATTGTGGCTTACTGTGATGCGACGCAAGTAATGCACCAGGTGTCTCAGCAAGTTTTAGACAGGATTTTTGCAAAAGGATCTCATAATGTCAAGAAAGTCGAAAAAATCGTGAAAATTGTTTCTAGCTAAGCGTAAAAAGTAGATCAGATCAATTTGACGGATTTTTGTACAAAAGATATCAAAATTCTAAATTGGTATGGTTTGATATTTTCACTGAAAGTTCCCCACCTAAAACTTGTTGTGACACCCTGTATTTCTGAGTACTCGGCGCCGGAAGATTTTGACGTTCAAACACTTGAAAACTTTCATGAAAATCGATCATCAATTTCAAGAGAGTAGAAGTGAACGCGAAATCAATCTTGCCAAGCATAGATTGAATTGCCTGCTGCTCAGATTTTAGAATTTTCAAAATCTGTTATGATACAGCAGGATAATAAGAGAGTTTCAAATCTGCTTTTTCAATTGTAATTTCAGCTGGATTTTCGGAAGACAGTGATTACACGTCAGATTTTAATTTTCCGGTCAACGGTCAAATTCCCAACGCCGCAACTTCCCAATACCTGCATTCGAATCCCAGGGGAGGAGCAGCCTCAGCAGCAAGTAGCTCTGCCTTAGCAACCTCAGAAAACCCAAATAGAGGCCAAGACGATCCCTACGAAGCTTCACAAGTAGGCATTCTATTTCTAATACATATTGACTTTCCATTACTTTCCAAAGTAGGCCAGTTCTGAGGTGCTCCTCACCCGCATGTACAATACCACAAGCTGTGAATGAAGCTTGCCCTTAGTACACACGGTGTTTGAAAATCACAGAAAAAGTCTCATTCAACATTGCGAGCGAAGCGAGCTACGTTTGCATTTTGAGTGGACAAAAGTTCATTAAAAATGCCAAAAATGGTCTATTTTGGCGAGTTTTTGAAAACCTGAAGCTTGCGGTCAAACAGTGTTACCAGACAGGTCAGTTTTAATAGGTCAAAAATTGGTGGAAAATGCCAAAGTTAAAAAATTCAAATGCGAGACTTTTTAGGGGATTTTCAAACACTGTGAATACATGGATGGGTGCCTCTAACTGACCTACATCTAAAAACACTTCAAAGTACATGTAATGAAAATGAATGTTGTTTTTGTCTTAGGAAAACCGAAGGTCATCATCATCTCGAAAGGCCTCTTCCTCGGGTGGCAACGGACAATTCGATCCGGGAGGTCAAGCTCGTGCATCGACAAGGTAAACAGTTTTTAATTGAAACTTTCCGAAGTGGTGTTTAACACTTTCTTTTCAGGAAAAAGAACGAAAAAGACCTCACAGATCCCTCTAACCTAGCGTCTTGGTACAATTACGCCGGGTAAGTTTGTGCATTTATGTGGCTTTTTAAAGACCTTTTTATTACCTTTCTAAATTCCATTCTTTAGATACGAGCTTTGGGACGAGAACGGGTACGAATACGATTACGAGGCCGACGGCTGGTTTCAAGACGAAGGAACAGGCGAATGGAAGCAGGACCCGGAGTACGCAAAATACTATGAAGAATACTACCGCCAGTTTTATTTGCATCATCAAAACCAGCTTGAACAAAACCGTCTTGATCATCAAAGTGGTACACCTCCTGATCCCAAGGACGAGCTAGACCAGTTGTCTGCTACCTTAGCTTCTAATACAACGACTACCAAAAAAGTACGTAGACTACACGTCTATTAGATATTCTAGAGTACATGTGTTACTGATAATCCTACATTTTGTACCAATAGGACTTAAAGCGAAAAGAGTCCAAAGAGTCCTCAAATATTGGTAAGAAGAGTATGAAGAAAGCTGAAACGGATGGACAAACGGGAAAAGTCAACGAATTGAATGCCAAAAATACATCACTTTCTCAGCAGCAGCAAAGGAAAGTGTCCACAGATAATCTAATTGAAAATTTCGCAGAAGACGGATGGTATCAGGTAAGAAATACTCTTTTGAAAATGAAAGTTCGATTAAAAATGTCCTCGATTTTCAGGATCCGGAAACTGGTGAATTGTGTTATGATCCGACCTTATTAGCCAGCAGCAACTCTTATCGAAGTGCAAGTAGCGAAGGCGGTGGAAAAAGTTCGAAAAATTCCCAGCAGGACAGTAAAAATAAAAATGCGCCAATGCCTTCCCAATCCATTATGTCGGAAAATAATGTTGATAATTACGACGAAGGCTGGTACCAAGATGAGTCAGGTAACTGGCTCAACCAGTATAATTGGATGCAAGATGCAAGTAGTGGCGAATGGTATTACGACGAATCGTATTACCCAGGAGTAGGTACCTCTGGATCAGATCAATACGAAGGTTGGATCCAGGATGCCAATGGGGAATGGATCGAAGATCCAGACTATGATCCAGGTGCTAAGACAAACAGTGCAACAGCAACTGATAGCAGTGCTACTTCTACTAAGACTCAAGTGTTGTCGACTTCTTCGACTGGAGCTAAAAGCAATGGAGATGTAAGCAACCAAAAGCAAGTTGCAAAAGACATTGAACAAAATGGTGTGAATAAAGGAAGTAACAGTGAAGCAGTAGTTGCAGCTACAGTGACAATCAAAGAAGACTCCACCAATGCTAGTGACTCCAAAGTAGCTAAATTGCCTCCCCGTCCAGCTGATTACGACTATTATTGGTATCAGGACGAGGACGGAAATTGGCGGAACGAGTATGACGATTACGGGTAAGAATAGAAAGAAAAGAAAGCTTGGTCAAGCTTTCTTTGTCAAGAAAACACACACTGTTGCAAAACCTTCGTTACAAAATATGGTTAAGGAATTATTAGCTTTAGTTTCAATAGAGCCTATAATTGCCGCTAAATGGCATTTGTCACATTAGCAAAAGTTGGAGTTTTTATATTTTCTGTAAAAAGAACCCAGACTATTAGAAAAGGGTTTAAGTACATGACCGTGAGTGAATTTCAAATCTCAAAGACTTCCCATGAATTCGGTGAAGTATGTACTATGGACAAAATAAGTACTTCATGGACAAGATGAGTACTTCATAGATAAGATGAAGTATAGAAACGATGAATACTTCATTGAGAAGATGAAGTATGTATGTAGTAATTAATTTGATTGAAAAGATCAAGTATTCGAGAAAACGCTGAACAATGAACTTCCCCAACAAGAATTTTCAAACTTGTAGGACCGTGCGAGATACTCTCACGGTCAAAAAATTTCGCCAAAACGGAAGTAGTTCTGGACACACTGTATTTGGTTTTCTTTAGGTGCTCAACTGTAATGGAAAAAGTTTTTGGTTTGCTCGCATCGCGTTGTTTACTTGCACATTCTTAACCATAAAAGTTTTTGTTACTATATCATTTTCCCTGGAAAAAACACTTACTTTTACAATATTTTTGTAGGTATGAATTCGATCCGGATCGTTACGAAGGTGACGAAACGGAGTCGGAACCAGCCGGTGTTGTTGTCACCGGTACAGACAAGACTAAAAGTGATGGTTCTACCGGTACTGTGATTCCAACCTTGAAACAAGATGATCTTGATCTGCAAATTGACACCGAACAAAAAAGTAATTCTTTGGCCATCTCAACGCCTTCACCCACACCGTCAGCAGACAGATCGAAGCTCAAAAATCTAGACTTGACACCAGTGACACCAGAAGCACCCAAAAAGAAGGAAAAGTTGCCTCCCAGACCCGCAGATTATGATTACTACTGGTATCAAGATGAAGATGGGACTTGGCGGAATGAGTACGACGATCAAGGATACCAATTCGCTGATGATGAATATGACGAGGAAGAAGCTGATGAAATTGTCAAGCAACAAAGTGAAGAAGAGAGAATTCGGGCGGAAGCGGAACGTGGTACCTCTTTGACGGGTTTAGAGACCATTCCGGAGCAGTATGACGAGTATGGTCAATTGGTATTAAGTGATGAACAATACCGTAAACAATTGGCGCGAGAAAGGTGGATTTGGGCTTTCACCAAAATTGTTCAGGTAAGGAAGGGAAATTCCCTACTTTTTTACTTACCCCCATTTTTCTTTACATCTTTTGTCCGCCTCATTTCATCTGTGTTTTGAACACTTTTTTGTTGGCTTTCCCAAGCACCGCCGCGGCCAAAGTGTTCGAAAATCCATCAAAAAGTCTCAAATACAAACAGAATACATTGGTATATTTTAAAATTCGCAAATGAGACATATTGTGGTAATTTTCAAACACTGTGATCTTTTAAAAAAGTTTCTGACTTCTTCTGTTCGTCAACTCTCAAACGAAATTGTCCCCAAAATTGATGTGCTATTCGTCTTTTTACAAAAAGATCCTTCGATGGGTCCCCAAAGACATGCGAAAAAACGGCGTGCTAGAAAGTCTAAAAGACCAGAATGTAGCGGCCATTGTCGAAGAGGCCGATTACGTTGAGAATTCGGGATACTACGACCAAGACGGAAATTGGGTCTATTACGAAGGTTATGAAGAAAATGCCCAAGCTGCCTCACAAATCTCTGCTACTACCCAACCTAAAACTGAACCTAAACCTCCCACCCAACAACCTAAACCAGTACAAAATGGTCTCAAACCCAGCCAAAATGGTACAGCCAAACAGGCCCAAAAGGCCCAAGCTGAGGCTGCCCAAGCTGCCCAGGAGGCGGCCGCAGCGGCCCAAGAAGCTGCCCAAGCAGCTAAAGGGCTGATGAAAGGCATCACTGGTTTTGGCAAAAGTTCTGGTTTTAGTTTGGGTGGTTTGATGAAAACTGTCTCAAATGAAGTACCATCAGCTGCTCCGGCTAAGAAACCTGCTACTGAACCTTTGAAGCCTAAAGTCAAACCTCAAAATCCTAATTTCCCTAAGCCTTGTACCAATAACATGACTGCTAAGCAGAGATGGCATTGGGCACATCGTAGAATTGTCCAGGTACATTTGGTACATCATCCAAAATGCTCGAATTTCACTTTAAAGTAAAAATCTACATTGTTTGGATTTACTATATGCATGCATGAGTTTCTTACCTTCTGTGAAAAATATTTTCTTAGTATTTTGAACACTTTTATCTTGATGCTATTATTGCATGATTATATTCTGCTCAATGTATGTAAAGAATAGAGTGGAGCCAAGGCCGCCATCTTGGTTTTTGAAATCTGACTTACCTACTAGTATGTACTATTCTCTTCAGTCATGTTTCATTTCAACATGACATTAATAATTCAAATACAATATTTGACATTTGTACATCGTTACTCATTTTTGACCGCATGTAACGTAGCTATCGCAGTACTCGCGGTCCTATGTACAAGTACAAGTTCTTGTTCTTGCGATTTTGTCTATTTTAAAATCAATATCGTTGCTGAAATCCTTTTACATTATTACGCTATAACGATCAGTAAATCACTAAAATCATTAAATATTTACGATTTATATCAATGACGAAATAACATTATTATACGATAAATTATGTATGGGTATGAATTTATTTTTTCTTGTCAGATTTGGCAGAATCAGCTGATTTCCAAAACCAAGATGGCGATCTTGGTCCTACTCTATTCCTTATCTACACATCTCCGTATCTCTTTCTCTCCTGTACCAAATGCCAATATGAGACATAAGTGAAAAACTTATCATTCCTGCTACTAGACTTTGAATTTTAATTCTACTTAATACAAAGTTTCGCTTACTAATGTATTGTAGTGCTAAGCGAAACTTTTATTTTTCTTCTTTATGACATCATATTTTCTAAACCTCATTATTTATTTGTACTTCCTTCTCTTTCCAAGATATCATGGCTGACCAAACAAGGATTTTCACACGAATACATAGAAGAAGTGATAGCCTCAGATGCGCTTAACGAGGGCCAAGAAGAAGAAATTCCCAAGGGAGCCAACGAAGATGTTGACAAAGAACTGAAAGCAGCTCAAGATGCAGCAAAAGCTGCCGGAGAAGCAGCTAAAAATGTATTTGGTAAGAAGCTACCCCTTTCTTTTTGATGCTGTATCGAAAATCTGTAATCCTGTTAAAGGTGGAATGATGGGCATGGGTGGCAATCTGATGGGAAAAGCCGTCTCCAAAGTTTCCGGCAAGGATGAGAAGAAAGAAGAAGAGGACGTTCACGAGGAACACCATAAGCCAAAGTTTGTCAAACACTTGAATAAAACGAGAACCATGTCTGCCAAGCAGAA
The DNA here is from genome assembly GCA_900157175.1 of Oithona nana. Lineage (NCBI taxonomy): Eukaryota > Metazoa > Arthropoda > Copepoda > Cyclopoida > Oithonidae > Oithona > Oithona nana. The sequence goes on from LT728061.1 coordinate 47,144, forward strand.
GTGGGAATGGGCTTTTGATAAGATTCTAACGGTAAGTGGAAGATGATACATTTAGGGATATCCAAGCAAGTTTAGAATACTCTATTATAACCTTGCCTGGAATCCCTATACTCCTGTAGGTTCTCGTGTGCGTGTAGACTGGTGGTAATAATCTAACTGGACTCGCAGGGCTGGTTTGATATTCAGAGAGGAGAGCTATCTAGTATCTGTATCAGAGATACGAGATATAGTGTATTCTTACAGTATAGATTATTATCCATAAACAAGATGGCCCAAATGGGATATATGCTAATGGTTGCATTTGGGAATTGGGATACGACGACTGCTGCTATAAGGTTTCTTTGTGTCATGACAGGGCACAATTTTATCAACTGTCATTTTGCGTAGTTCTATTGTTTTTGGTCATTGGGGTCATAATAATATAATACTTTGGTTCCCACAGCTACTAACAATGCTTACGTTCAAAACATTGAGTACTACTGCTGACTAACAAATGATCTGTAAGCATGGGAAAACAGTTCTGCAAAACGCAAAAAAAAATCTACCTCTACCTACAAAATAAGTTATCAGTAGATTTGGGCAACTTTATTGCTGACAATTTACGTTCATTGCCAATAAAAGAGTAAGCGTAGAATTACTCTATCTCTATGTAAGCCAACAAGGCTTTCTAAAAATCTACGTACTGCAGCAGTATTACTGGTATATCTTTAATTCCAATCCCATGGGAGTTGTAGTGGGACCACGGGACAAATGCAAGGCTTTGCAAAATCTGAAATGGAGTAGTACATTTGCAAGAAATCGGCAGCTTCACTTCTGATTACATTGCATCTCTGACATCCTGACATTCTTTGACATGCACAAATATTGAGCCTTTCCCAAAAAAATAGAGGACTCTAGAGGAGGAGCAGAGGTTTCACCTTCTAGTAAAGTATGTACAGCGTGAGGTTTACCTTCTGGTTCAGTAAAGAGAAAGAGAGCTCCAAGCTACGGGACGAGTCTCGTGGTCTGCTGTGCCAAATCAATACGCGCTCTCGCAACAGTAGTACCAAGCCGTCGAAGCAAGAGAGTCTCTACGACTGGTCTTGCTTAGTGTGGCGGCCTAGCGGCTTCGCTCCTCTCAGCTATCGCAGCTACTCCTGCACAACACGGCCTTCGCAAGGCTCTCTTTTTGGCCTTTATGCGGCAAGACTACTACGGTGCGACTACCAGTGACGGCAAGTCAGTCGTAGCTTTCTCTTCATTCAGCTGAGTTTAGAAATGGCAAAGATTTTAGAAATCCTCTCCTCAAAAAAGAGATGAAAGTTGAATAAGTCCCAAGAGAAAGTCTTTTTTCACTTAGTAGTGTTTTCACCATTATTGTTATCTCGTTATTCAAGAAACGTTACCAAGATCACTGCCCAAGATAATCACCATGAACTTTGTTAAAAACGTATACACTACAGTACTACGACAGAGAGCAAAAAAATAGGTCAAGATTGAAAAAGTGAAAGCCCTTCAGTTTGACTTCTTCTACAAAATTCCGATACAGCAAAATACACCGATTACAGTTTTCTAATGAAGACCTTTCAATGCAACGGACCTGATTTCTACATTTTGTCTACCGACGTCTAGAAAAAGTCTCAAAAAAAAAACATGGATTAAAAAAGGAAGAGCCTTGGATTAGAAAGCCTTTTATCTTATCAGCATGCCATGCTTAGTGATGACAGAATCAACAATAACCTCATGCTGATGGCAGGCCTACCGCCTCATTATTACCGCACCCACCCAGCGGCTAATGGTGGTGGCCACAGCGGCCGAGGCCGTATGGGCCATGGGCCGCCTGGTAGACCATCACCGGCGGGAGGTCCACCCGACCCACAGGCTGTAATATTACATCCCGCCCTTTTTGGGCCTACTGTGAGACAAACCCGGCCTATGCCAAACTTACTCCCGCGCTATGCCGCACCGCCTTACTTGCATGGCCCGCCCCATGGCCAGCCCGGGAGCGTCCCCGGAGGACCACCTCCTCCTGGCGGTCACCCCAATGACCCTTTCATCGAAGAGCAAGTCGAGATGTTGGCTGAGAAAATCGAAGGGTTGGAGGGGGAGTTGCGCTATGCTTGGCGAGCTTTGGATGTCTTGAGTCAGGAGTACGTCAAAATGTGGCAGAGGTTGGAAAAAATGGAAGGTTTATTGAGCGAACAACAGACTGTCATCACGCAATTAATTGATTTGTACAGCGCAGACAGTTCTGACAATGGCACCAATGGCTTGAAAAGTGGAGCTGCCTCACCATCTTCTGTGGCCACTGGAATCAGTAAATCTGGTCAGCAACTCCCTGATGAGAATTTCTATAAAGCTTTGAATGCCATGCATGGGGATGCCAACACGGAAATGCAGTTGGCACTGAGTGCCAGTCAAAGCATGGACGACTTCATTAGGTACTTGGAAATTCGGTCTTATCGGATTTTTCTTTTTAAGTAAATGGGATTTTTGGGAAATTCATTAGGGGATATTGAATAAGACCGAATTTCCAATCTTTTACAAAACAGCCCTGACGCTGATGATGACGACGAGGATGAACATAGTGGCAAAGTTGTGTTACCTCCCAAGCACGAGAATTACAGCAAGCAAGGAACTTTTACCGACTTCCTCAAGGGCTTTGATAGCCAACCAGATAAGCGTGAGGCGGGGCACAGTAGGCACCATCAGAGCAGCAAAAAACCTGGAAGTAAAAAAGTTCGACGAGGTTCTCAAGGCTCCGAGTCTGATATAGATGCCAAATCCGTCACCTCCAGCATTCGAAGCTCGTTATCCGGTACAGTCAAATCTGAAGAAGTGGGAGACTTTCCCTTGCCGTCTGAACTCTCACCTAGCTACGAAAATGCCACGCCTCCCACCCCGCCCACCATTAGTCAATTTCCCCGAAAGAAAAAGAAAGCTGTCAGTCCACCCCAGTTGCAGCCCAAAATGAAGAAATCCAAAGTTCCCAAGGATGCCAATAAAAGCCCCTTAACTGTGATTGGTGGGAAGTACTCCTTCAGTATTGATACAGCTGAACATGGAAATACATCGAGTAGCTCTGCAGCAAATACCGCGGATGCATTAAGTTCACAACATGCGGCAAATGGCAAACCACTGTATCCATCGTTACAAACAGCCATGAGGCCTCAAAATCAGCCTCAGTCACAAAAGAAATCACCGCCAGAACTCAAACAAGCAAAAAACCAAAATACAGAACAAAGCAGGAAATTGTCGTTGAAGGAAAAACGCAAGTTACGAGCGGAGCGAGCTTCTGAGTTACAACCGCGAGATTTGGATTTAGCAGCTAACTCGGCTTCAGCAAGCAGTAGTAGCAAAAATAATACTCTGCAGGCTCCAAGTATTAGCCAAAGTAACGAATCCAAAAGTCCGAATAAATCTTCGGGTGAGTCCGAATCCATCAGTCCCAATAACACGGTCAAAACCACCACCGAAGCTGGAGAAAAAAGTGAAAGCAGCAATGGCGTATTAATGCGAACGACGTCTCGTGAATTTGCCGTTTCACGAGCTCTGGGAAAATACCGTGAAAAGCAGAAAAAGCAACAAAAACAACAGAGAAATTCGGTGGGAAGCAATTCGGATTCGCAAGAGGATTTAGACTTAGGAGCCAAAACACCCACACCCAAAACTTCACCTCCGAGAATTTCTATGATTGATGAATTTGATGAAGAATACAATGAATCGATTAACGAAGGAGAAGGAGAACGAGTAGTCGAAAAAAGCTCCGATACTGATGACAGTCCACTGCGTCCTGAAGAGTTTGAGGATCTTCCAGAAGCATTAGAAGGTGGCCAATTAAGAACTGAAGACACTAGAGACAAAGCAGAATTGCAAAGCAAACTTGTGCCAGAGTCCTCAAGTTCTGAAGAAGTTTTAAAATCCGAAGATAAAGTTGTCATCGGAGCTGGAGGAGGAGGGGAAGAAGAAGTAGCCAAAGACGAAGAATACTATCAGCGTGAAGCCGAAAAAGCTACTCAACAGGCAGAGAAAGCCGCTCAAGAAGCTGCCATCAAAGCGGAAAAAACTGCCAAGCAAGCAGTTGGTGTAGCCAAAACAGCCTTTGGACTTTTTGGAGCTTCGAAATTTGGCAAATTTGCGCAACAAGCGGCGCAAGCTGCCACAAAAGCTGCGCAAGAATCGCAACAGAAAATCAGCGCGCCACAAAATTCGCGCGCTAGTTCAGCTTTGGGATCACGCCGGCAAAGTACGGAGGAAAGTATCGACACTGATGACGAGTGGTACAAACACGAAATACGCGAATTAGAGCAAGAAGCTCAGGAAAAAGTCTTGGCAGGAATTCAACCTTCGGAATCGGTGAGTTCGAAAATGAACCACGTCTTCATCGAATTGGCCGCAACAGTGCCTAGAGTTGAAATGGACCAATGTATACAACACGACAAGGCCATGAAGGCCAAGCAAAATACGTTTCCTCCGCCCCGACCCCCACCGGAAATCCAGGCCTTCGGCCTCGACCCGGTAACTTGCAGCTCTGACGAAGATCACAAAAAGGTGATAATGCGCTTCCAAAGCTCTGAAGACGACGAAATGATGGAAGAAGAAGAGAGCTCGCCTGCTCAGCAGCTTCATGCCAAACGAGGAGGGAAAGGCCGTGGAGGTCGCAGTGAGAGTCTCTCAGAGAACGACTCGGACGCAACACAGTCAGGCCCCGACTCTCTGATGGAGGACACAGGAGGCTCTTCTGAAAACATCCTCGAAAACAAGAGTAAAACCGACAAGAATAGTAAAATAGTAGACCAAGGAGGCCACCTTCAAAAGTCCTCGTCCTCGGGCTCTTCAAGAAAGAGCAAAAAATCTGTCAAAACATTGGCTCTAGAGAATAGTAGTGCTGCTACCACTGCAGTAGAAAGCACTGGTGGAGCTACTGCTGCGGCCTCAGAGGCTGTAGAAGTCGTAGCTTCAGCATCAGAAGAAACTGGTGCTCAAGACCAAGGCGGATATTACGATGAAAATGGCGAATGGGTGGAATCGGGTGGATATTACGATGAAAATGGTGATTGGGTGGAAACGGGTGGATATTACGACGAGAATGGAGATTGGGTGGAAACGGGTGGATACTATGACGAAACTGGTGAGTGGGTGGAATACGCAGGCTACTATGACGAAAACGGCGAGTGGGTGGATGTGGATCCTCCCGAAGACTACAAGTTCAATTACGAGGAGGGTGGTGATATTGGAGGAGGTGGAACAGTGGAAGATCCACCTCCACCCGGCATACCAGTTCAAGCCACCCAAGATGACCAGCAAAACCACCCGGCTTCTTTTTTAGCCAATAGGGGAGTAGCTGTGTTTCCCCAGACGCAGACTGCTCCCCTTCAAAAACATCCAAACGGACACCTTGAGTCCGCGGGGGCTTTGACTTCTTTTGACGAATCCGAAGAGATATTGACCAGAGAAGAGTCCAGTACAGAGGTAGGAGAAGATGAGGAACCGATGGAAGATGACTCTAATGACGAAGAAATGTATTCAGAAGAAGAAGACGAGTTAACGCCGATTCAAGATGCCCAATCCATGGGGAGTGGAACTATGCACGACAAAGAAATCGTTAGTGCAGCCTCAGAGGATCAGATAGCAGTGAATCAGTCCAATGATCACTTGGACAATTCAGAGACACAGAATATATCAGAGAAAAATGACAATGACAACTCTTTAGTGGCCATTTTGAGAAAAAGGGAAGGACAGGCAGGTGGACAGGGATGGAATGCTCTCAAACAGACCTTGAAAGATCGTAAAATCGATATCTTAGAAATGGTAATTCGACTACTTCTCAGTTTTTTAATACCACCAGTCTCGCATTTCTCTTGGCAGTAATGGCATGTCAAGGCTTACTAATTAAATTTTTTTTTGTCATCCGCGCCCCCATACTTGATGATGTTTCATGTTGCAGGAACGTGGCAGTGGTCCTGGTGGAAAACCTAGGTAAGATAATGTAATTTTGATGATACATACTAGTAAATTGGTTGCTTACAAAAAAAAAAGATCTGATCAGAGAGCATCATTGTCACTAACTTTTTCTTGTGCACGATGCTGTCTATTGTCATCGCATTTTTAACGAACTGCTCATCACTCTTCTCTTTTCTTGTTGCAGAGGCGAAGAATTGGCTTTCTTCAGTGATATCGAAAGTGGCAACGAATTCATGCCTCGGAAAAAACCAATTACGTTGGTTTCTGAAGTGGTAAGAAAGCCTCAGAAATCAGAAAATACAACGTAAACTAATGTTATTTTTCTTGCCCTTTTTTGTAGGTGCTCAAGGTAAGTTTCTCCTACGTGAATTTGGTAATCTCTCTAGGGTATTAGCCTCTAAGCCTTATTGTTACTTCAGACTATGGCTGCCAAACGACATGCTCAAGGTTTAAAGCTTCCATCCGACATCAACAAAAAGACCGTCAATGATGAAGAGTTGGTAAGTTAGAAATTACTAGGGTGTCCACACACACTATTCGAAAAGTCAAATTTTTGTCCAGAAATTCAATTTTGACGAAACCCAAACCTTTTCACGAGTTTTTCGCCCAATTTTTTATGTCAACAGCTAAAAAGTCCAAAACCACAACATTTTCACGAGTTTTTCACCCAAAAAAAAATCGACAATTTTCTCGGAAAAATCAAAGTTGAATTTTTGGACAAAAAATGAAGATTTCGAACAGTGTGCCACACATGGGGAAGTTTTCGTCAAAATCCAATTTTAGATCCAAAATTGGATCTTTGCCCCAGTTTGGACATCATATTCCAATGTTGTATTTGATGGATGACATTTTGCCTTTTTTCTTTAGAAATTGCACGTCTATAAAAAGACATTACAAGCTCTGATATACCCTATCAGTAGCACAACGCCTCACAATTTCCTTTTGTGGTCTGCAACGTCTCCGACCTATTGCTATGAGTGCGAAGGTCTCCTATGGGGAATTGCGCGACAAGGCGTGCGATGCACTGAATGCGGCGTCAAGTGTCATGAAAAATGCAAAGACCTCCTCAACGCAGATTGCTTACAACGTAAGTCATAACAATACTGCTGCATGCAAGCCGAAAAAATTATAATCCTACACAAAATACACAATATACTACTTTTATAATAAAGGATCTTTGACTGCTAATTCCACTAAGAAAGGTAAAAAACAACAACATTTAGATGCTGATTTGGGATGAAAATACGATATGAAAAAAGAATTGCTATTGACAACAAAAAATGTAGTTTTGACTTAAAAAATACTCTACATCTTTTTGAAAATACCTAGCCTATGCTAAAGTACATTACAATGTATTTGACTAACCAAACTGTATTTGAAAATATGTACCTAGTATTCTGCGTCAGATGCAAATTACATTGGGTATTACACTACACCATAAAGAGTAGTACACTTTAGTTTCAAATACAGTTTGAATAGTTTTATTTCTAATTTTGCAACTGTATCCAGAATACACTTCTAGATGCTATCTATAATCTAATTCACCATATATTGCGACAAAAATTTTTTTAGGTCATGAATTATAATACTACTACTATATGATATGATGAGAATATGAGACAGAATAATACACACATAGTATATATCATGGACAGGAACTTTATCTTCCTTTGACGTATTACAGGTGCGGCTGAAAAGAGCTCCAAGCATGGAGCTGATGACAAAGCCAATACCATTATTGTTGCCATGAAAGATAGAATGAAAGACAGGGAGACGTCGCGGCCAGAAATTTTTGATCTCATAAGGTAAGCATTTACAATACTGAATGCAAGGTATATAGGCTACTCTGATCTACTGCGACTTCGTCTTCATTCTACTTACTCAGATGTGAGGAGGCCTCTGCCTCTGCTTTCTTTTGCATTATTTGCTCTGTTTGGCGCGCGAAGCGAATTCAAAGATCCTTCCTACTCCATTTTCTCATAAGCTACTGCCACCCCACGTGATCTATGCATTTTTTGAAAGGCAAAGTGCACAAAGCCCAAATTGTTAAGTTGTGCAATCGCTTTGTTTAAAAGGGACTACCACAGGGTGTCTAAGCAAGTTTGGAAAAGTCCAAAGCTCATAAAAATTGTTATCGGTAATTTGCTAAAAAAATACGTAAGGGTCCAGAGTTGGAAGGCTGCGCATTTGCCAACTTTGGAAATTTGAGTGGAACAGAAGGGGAACCGAGTCAAAAAAGAGGGGAAAATGGGGGAGAAACGAAAAAAAATGATGCTGCCACGACCGAGAATCGAAACCGGGACCTGTCGATAACTGACCAAATGTGTGTTTT
>LT728061.1:65681-86923 GCA_900157175.1 Oithona nana
TTGACAACTTTGATTTCACGAGAAAAATTGTCAAAAAAATTTTGTGTGAAAATTTTTGTCAAAATTGAATTTTTGGACAAAAATTTGACTTTTCGAATAGTGTGTCTGAGTAGCCTGAATGTAAACAAACTTTCGCGATTTTTTATTGAAAAAAACCCCGTCAAAATGAAAGGAGAAATGTTTATTTTCAAGCAATACTCGTTACGCTCACACGACCTAAAAATATGTCAAAAATTAGATAATTTGCGAAATATTTGAATTTTATGCATTTGTTGCTTCCATGCTCTGTTTATAAGGTCCATCGATTTCTTCAAAGCAACTATCAATTTTCGCCTCAAATGTCAATCGTTCAGTTGCAAAAAGTAGTCCAGAGTAGTCCAAGGCAAAAAGTGCATTTCACCCTTTTGTGTCTCGGTTCAAAAAATAGGGGGCAGCTAGATGCAGTAGCCATAAGCTTATTCATATATGCACTAATCATGAGATCAATTTGAGAACTAGAAAGAAAATCATTTTTTATTTCATCTATTTTTTCCTGTCCTGTGTGACCTTATCAAGAAGACCAGCATCAGCAAAGCCAAAGTGGCTGATTGCCAAATGCTTTCTTCTATCCTCCTGCGCACCTCCTATTACTGGCGTAGCATCAATTTGTCTGAAGGTGATCGAGCAAGTAACAGATGGGTACCCTCTACTCCGTCTGAAAAAGCTCATCAGCTTGGGAAAATATTGGTATTGCACCTAATGTCATACGTCATAGGCAATTACAACCGTATTGTTAAAGATACTTTCTCTGATTAACAGGGGAAAAGTTTGTTCGTTGCAAAAACTTTTTGTAATTGACTACTACATCATTGTAGCTTGCAGGTCACGTGACTAAGCAAAAAGTAGAATTTTTTGTAATGCAATGTTTGCTCGGTAAGATTTGTCATTCTTATTTGTAAATCTTCTAATTTTCTGTTGAAACTCATCCATTTGGAATTCCAGTCGACCGCACACGATCAGAGATGCCGCGCGTTTGGACCCCTATATGATGTAGAGTGGGACCACTGCGCGCGGAACTCTTTTGGGTCTTTGGCATTTTTAATTGGGTCGTTGGTTGTCACCAACTCAGTAGGGAGGAATTTTTAGCACACCTGTCTTTGTGCAAACAATATATGCAAAAAAATGATTTTCAGGTCGGTTTTCTTTTTATGTTTTTCGCAAAGGAATTTTGTATCTTTTGAATTTGCATCATCCTCACATGGCCGTCACAGTAAAAAAGTTTTCACTTTCCTGGAATCAATGGAACCATTTTTCAAACCTTCTGTCCGATTTTGACCCTTTAGGACCCAAGTGATTAATTGATCAGATTTTCTCTCAAGAAAGGTTATGGGACCTCCGTTGCAAAAAAACAAAAGTTGTTTTGAGAGACTAAAGTTCACTCCTCCTCGGTTGCTCTGAAATGAAGATACTCATCGGTTTTCAGACAAGAAATGACCGGTAAACATGACAAAGAACGACGACCCCTTTTAGTATACTACGTTGGGATAGTAAAGTACCACCTTGACCCCTACACACCGGTCCAAAAATCCAAAACATTTTCCTTTTCCTTAGACTACTCAAAAATCTCAATGCCTTTCACTTTCGTGGAAAGGATTGAAAAAAGTATGAGACAGAGAATAGTTATTGGTCGCGAAAAAGTAGGTCTTCAAGGTCCGATGCAGCAAAAAGTTTAGAGACTGCAATAGGGCCGACGCCATCTACCGCCGCCGCAGTTTTTTGCAGCGCTTGACCACTGTGCTGATTGAAAGCGACAGTCTCGAGTATGACTAGGAGCGGGAAGACCAGGACGACGACGGTCAGTTCCAAAGGAATTCTTATGTCTGGATGTTGTTGGTTGGTACTCAGTCCTGATAGGACTGATACAGTCTGCGGTTTAGCACACAAAATGAACCATTTTCCACCGCCTAATTTTCACCTGCTGAGTTCCAAAAGGAGACACGACGATTTTATTCATTCAGCAAGTGAGACGGAGTTTAAACGGCGACGCAGAGGAGAAGGAAACTTGAGAAACAATTTACAAACAGATACTAGTGCTACAAACTATGAAGTAGTATGAATGCAGATAGGAATAAACAATTCAGCAGATATTACATTTTAGCCCAATTTTGCAGCTTGGCTTGTTTCCACTAGACTACACTGAACTGGACTTAATCCCTTGTCAGAGCAGAATGATGATTATGATTTTCCATTGTGAGGAGCTTAGGTTGTAGACAGATAATGGCATTAAGGCTATTATATGCGAAAAATAATAATGCCAAGAACTAGTAGAATTATGTAGAACAGGAAGCTCTGCTCTCTCCTGTGCAAGCAAGTTTCCTGGCCCCCATGAAAAAGTTTCTGCAAGATTATTATTTTGTCTGTTAGTAGTAGAGTGAGGACAATTGTCGAAACGAGCTGCGAGACTAGAGCTAGCAGAAAACGACGAGGCAATTTTCCCAGTAGTACAGCAGCTATCTAGCATCACAACTCGCTTTCTCGAAGTCCAAGTAGTAGCAAAGATGACACACAGAGGAAGCGCATTCGCAAGGCAACTTTTTTGCAGCTTTTCTCTATCATCCTACAAAAAATTGATATGATGCTTGCTTTGCTCACTTTTATCACATTTCATAACGTTCTGTTGCGGTTCTAAGAATTGCAGTGGCAACATGACATTCATTCAGTGTTTTTGTGATTTTCAAACACTGTGTTCATAGTGACAAAATTGATAAGGTTTCTCTCATTGCTACAAACATGAAGAATGCATCAAAGGTAGAATTTATGGCAAAGCTGAGGATTGATGAGTGTTGATGAATAGAAAGATGAAAGCTTGGTCTTCTGCTTTCTTCTGCTCCTCCTCGTGTTTGCAGCTTCATTAGCCTCGTGGTTGGTAGTACTGCCTGTTCAATGACGATAAGCATCATTAGAGCCTCTCTAGACTACAAATTCCGCCGACTTTGTCGACTTATTCAAAGGTCCCCCATTTACAACAAAGTAAGTCACCCGTTTCCAATGCGACAGTTTAGTGAAAAAAGGTGAAAAACATTCACACTGTTCGACCACCCACGTGTCACAATCATTTTTGGTTGGGTTGACACTTGCCCCAAGTTTTTTGCTCTGCCTTAATCTTGGGAAAAACCGTTTTGCTTCACTAATGAGTAAAAGGAGACCTCAAACCCCCAAAAGTGGACCTTTAAGAAGGTTTTCTTAATGAAAAGTGGACCTGCTGCCAATTGGGTGACACTTTCCATTTTTATCGTCACATTATCTTGGTGCACCCCATCTCACACCTTATGTGGCGGGAACATTAACCGCCGATAACTGAGAATTTATGGCCGAATAAATCAACGTGATGAAAAATGTCACTAGGCCTGCTACTTTTGTCAAAATGGGGACAAATGGGGGAACTGTAATTTTCGTTTACAACTTACAAGGCCTCTCTCATACATTAAATGCAACTTGATAAGTAAGCCCAAAGTTCGTAGAGCAAAACTTGTCAACAGTAAAAGAAACATAAACTTTTGAAACTTTTTAGCTTTGAATGAACTTAGCGGTTACTTTAGCCATGGGTCATCAGGAAGGGTGAATAACAGTTGGCACGGTGCAACTAAAAGCCTAAGCTCATCAAGGTTTTGTGATGATGATACAGGGTGCATTCCAAAGCCATAGAGAGGTGCATAATCTTCAGCTGCTGCACCCATGTTAGTCAGTACTACAAAGGAACATGACCGGGGTTTTGAATTTGTCACGGCAAGCTCATAGCAGATTCTGCAGCTTAAAGTAAAATGTTCTCAAATGGGTAGAGGAGAGTTGACCTGTTCATGTGCAGAATGCCTAAAGAGATCTTTTTACGGCTAAGTAATGATTGCTCTCTGCTACATGTCAATTGGTGGGACTGCTGCTGCTGCTGCAGCAAAAGAGTCCATTAGACATTCCAACGAATTTCAGGTTCTTCTCTTTGCAATTAATGACCTACAAGACGACTTGCCAGGGTAATTCTGCAGACCTAAAGCTGGGGGGGTCAACTCCGAAATTAGAGGGCATTTTGTGGACTTTTCAAAGCCGATTTGCATTGCTTGCATGAACTGTCTGAACTGTTGTACTTCAAACATTTCTTATTTCTCCTCTCGTGATTGGGTTGAATTAGTGGTGATTTTTCGTTGTTGGTTTTTCAACTCTAGCGGAAATGGGTAGCGTGTGCTGTACTTGAAAATCATTGAGTAGTTCTTAGTCCAGTGTTATGGTAAACCTGCAACTACTACCCTTAGCGCGGGACCAATTGATGTTTGTGAACAGGTTTGAAAATTGGTTGTTGTCGGGAGTAGTCATAAAGAATGCCGCTCTGCTCTTCTAGCAACTGAACTATGGTTCAATTGAGAATGAAGAAAAAAAGAAATGCTCCTGTCTTCACTTGGTTCTACAATGGCAGAAATTCCAAAAGCTGAAAAGCTAGTAGTAGTAGATCCTATGCCTGTCAACAAAGCTTGCAGCAGAGCTGGCAACATTTGCATACAAAAGACAACTTTTTTCTGCAAAGAGAGTCTTGACACTTCTTCTCTCCCCCTCTTCGATCCTCTATGTTGGTACTTTAGCACAGTGTTTTTAGTACCCTCAATTTGCTTTGGCATACTTTTACAGCTGATATATCACTTTAGGAAATGATATCAAAATATGCATGGCACTTGACATGCCCCATTGGAGATGTCTTTTTTTGAAGAAACTGAGGACATTGAAAGCCAACAGTTTTCTTTTCAATTTGGTCATTGACAAATTGCAGGTGACATGGTAGAAATGTTGTCATGGACGGAAATCCATGACTGATTCCATTTCTCCAGAATTGACAAGCGTTTTGTTCAAATATTCCTATGAATTGCTTTTACTGCTTTTAACACTGTTCTGCTTCATTAACACAATTCCAACTCAATATTTCCACCTTTGTCGTTTCTTCTACGTAGTAGTATACCAGATGACAAGGGTCTACTACCATAGAGGACCCAACAGCATTTATTGGTCAGGAGAAAGAGAGTAGAGAGAAGCATTAGCAGCAGTTAGCACCTGGGGTGCCAACAACCTTTTTCCAATAAAGCTAAATTACTAGCCTAAGCTCAGCGCACTCGGTTCTCTGAGTGTCCAACCAAAGTTGATTGACGTTCCAAAAGGAGATTTGGAAAATTGGTTTATTATTCGGGTCGACTCGACATCCAAATTAGAATTTAGTCATTTACCTGTGTTGTAAATTGTAATCGAAAAGCGGCCTTTGTTTGTCACGTAGAGACATTATCAGCAAGATTTCGGCAGTAGAGGAGATTTACGACCTTTTTTCCATGCATCATTTACCTAGAAATTTTCTCATGAAAACGTCATCTTCCCCTTGCTTGCTTACTACTACTGCAACTCAAAAGTTGATGCAAAGCAAGAAGAACTCAAGAGAGTCGTAAACTTTGTGAACTTCTGTCAGACTTTCATGAATACAAAATCGTCTTTGACATAATGGGTTATCAGCCAAGAAGATAAATTACATCCTATCCAGTTTTTGTTTGGACACCCTGTAGTGCATCAACACTTATGTCTTTAGCTGGTGTTGGCAATTCACATGAGTATAAATGTCTCCTTTCTTTGATTGCACTTTTTAACAGTATTCTTAAAGCAGAATGAAGGTCTTTAGTGCCCAGTCTTAAAAACAGGGGCTTTTAAAGTTTCGCACACCCATTTGAAAATGCTGTGAAAAAAGTTTGGCCATTACCATTATCTTTGGAAAGAACCAAGAAGAAGACAAGGAGCGAATTTTCCAAGAGTCCTCCCAGAGCAGATTGCATCTCAGAAGGAGCGACTGCTGCAGCGTTTTTTCTCATTTAGAGAAGACGAGAGAAAACCACTGAGTGGTATTTGAGATTCTTGAGAGATTTTTATTGCTCCCAACGGCCAATCTACAGCAGCAATAAAGGTTCTCCTACGTCTCTACAATTTCAAATTAGCAAAGGTGATTTTGAGTAGTGGAAAAGAAAAAGATCAAAACTCCATATGCCGCCTGTACTAGTCTAAACAAAATGAATAAATCCTCCCACTGTGACGTACTTAGTTCTTGTAGCAGCAGCAGGGAAATGGAGTTTTGACCCAGAAAAATCTGTTTCTGAAAGCACATGCATTGCTCACAGGAAGTCGTGAGTCTCCATTACTTTCTTTGGACAGCTCAGTTAATAAAGGCAAAAAGTGGCCAAACAGATGGATTTAGCTTGGTTTCTTCTTTTTTTATTGTACCACATTTCACAAAGGTTTTCAGGAATATCAATGGAACCATTCTTCAATACTTCTATTGAAATTCTGACCTCCTTTAGAATCAAATTAAAATTGATCAGTTTTTCTCCACTATTTACTTTCTTGGATGGATTTCCTTTCTTTGCATTTTCACAATGGATTTCTACAATTCAGCAAGGGATGTTCGTGGTTCTAAATGGTTCTTCAAAAACTCGAATTATATGTACACTGGAAAAGAAGAATACAGATATTGGAGAGCCACAAAAATACCAAAATAGAGAATAACACAAACATTGCATGGGATTGAGACCTTGACATTATATGCATGTAATCGAGTCATTTGTGGCTAAGAAGAGAGAAAAAAAGTGGAGAAGGCCCATTGACCATTTTTTTACTGAATGAAAAAGTTTCGTGGATCCAAAAGTGTCACAAAGTGTCACGACTCACGAGTAATATTACCTTAGTCCAAACTTTTTTTTTTGCACTCAGCAGCAAAAGGAAGTGTAGGATTTATTTTAGTAGCATTGGAAACCTCATCAGAATTTGCATACAACAAGTTGCAAAAACCTTCATGACATCAGAAGGCCACACTTTACTACTGATCTCGTATGAAAATGACACTCTGCAAAATGTCCAATTAGTATTCTGCAAAAGGCTTGCCATCATCAGCACCATCATCATGCAGCTAACCCATGGCATGGCAATTGCAAAACAAACATTTTGAAACACCTTGGATTCTTTTGAGGTTGCTATTTATCCTACTACGGGTAGATGATATCTAGAGGTTGAGGCATGCAAGAATGACGGATGTATCAGACATTTTGTACATTCCTGGTTTCAGTTCTCTCTTCTCTTTCTTGAGAAGCTACTTGGACAATTGGTGTCATTGACCCATGAGAGTGCATTTATGACCCCTAGTGTTAAAAAACCTTCTAATACAATTTACTGCAGGTGGTAAATGATAAAAGTGGAAAGCTTTGACACTAGCAGTCATCCAACTCAAGCCCCAAAGGTATCATAATATTGAATCAAAAAGTGAGTCGAGAAGGCAGGGAAACCTAATAAAGTAAAGATAGTAGAACCTCCATTTTTCAGTTGCTTTGACGTAGTACTACATGTTCATGTAACAAGATTGTTTTACGACTCATCTATTAGCTGAAATTATACTGCAGTTTGAAAGTTAATAAATGATGATGATGATGATCGGAATACCAAGATTTTACGAGCCTGTAATTAGACCAACTTGCTGCGCGTTCCTCTGATGTTGTTGTTGGAGAAAAACATCCTCTCTCTAGAGCAGACTTAATTCATACCTTCTCGCATTCTCCACACCCATCAACAGCCCAAATGAGCCTCCTGCAATTTAGACAAGAGTAGTTGAAGTCCTTCATTCCTAACCAGACACGTTTTGTCATAAATTGGCTTCTGTAACGTAACATTTTGCATCTATGTTTGAGAAGAGAAAAAAGTCGTTGTTTCTTTCCAAACGCTTTTTTAATGAACATGGCAGTCTGACCTTTTTGCTATCTATCTCAAGATTTAGTACTGTTGGTGAGTTTTAGCGGCATTTTGAGTAGGAGACCCATTAGTGGTCTCCTTACTTACCAGCAGCAGCATTCTTTAGCCCAGATAAGATTTTGAGAAGCCACAATTTTAGATGACTAGGCTACATGTCAAAAGATGAGTGGAGTTATTCAAAAATCTTGATGAGTCATAAAAGTGAGCATAGGGTGGTCTTCTCCTCTCCAACTCCATCTACCTGAATATTGATCATCTTTTTAACAATCATTTCCACTTAATCATCTCCCGCTGACCAAAAGTCAAATATATACAATAACTCAATGGAAGTTTCTCTGCTCAAAAATTCTTTAGTGCCAAGATGGGTTTTGCGAGAAGGAGGCAATTTTGGAGCTGAAGATTTTACGGTCTTCAATCTTCAAAGGCTTAGAAAACTAACGTTGTCAGAAATTGCTTAGAGACGAATTTGTGACAACACAAAAAGCGAGAATAGTTCGCAAGAAGACGACTTCTTTGCCACAACAGACAAAATATTATTGTTGGCTTTCCTTTCTTCAGCACATATCAGCAGTTTTTTAAGGAGTTGCTTATGCTAGGTCTTTGATGCAAATTAGACTATGAAACGAATTTTTTTTTCAAGACATCAGCAAAAGTTAGCAAAAAAGGTTGCCAGCTAAGATCACAAAAGAAATTGGTTCAAAAGTCATCCTGACTTGACTATATCTTTTGCCAACTTTTTCGTATAGCATTTGCAAAAAAAAAAAAAACCTAGGCTGTATCTTGTGCACATCAGTCTTCCTAGGTTTTTTTGCCTAAAAGGAAGTTCACTACACTGAAAATAAAGCTAACATTGTCTTGCTAACTTTGTGTCATGACGGTTTCCTTTTCAAATGCTTTTTTCATCGGATAACAACAACGGTTTTTCGTACACAGTTGTTTACAAATTGGCTCTATCAGGACAACAACAATAGTAGGCAGTTACTCGTTGCATGACATCTTGAAAAAGTGGATTTTTACTAGAGTCCCATTAGATCACTTCCTCTCTCAAGCATTGTTAGACATCATGACATGCAGTAAAGATAGACTTTTTTGAGTTTTAGAAATCTTGCTTGGAAGCTCCTGGCCTTTTTCTAATGCAGTTGTCGGGAACAGATCTTGTTCTCCTCAGGCCTCCAATCATGATGTGAAGGTCAAAAGTCTCGAAAGCAACGCTAGTACGATATTAGCCTTAGATAGAAGGCTGTGTATGTAAAGAATAGAGTAGTGCCAAAGCAGTAATCTTGAATTTTAACATGAGCCCAATTTAGATCACATACTACTGTTTTCTTTTGGAGTATTGCGCCCCGACAAATAAGGTAACCTGAGCCCAATTTGGCAAATTCAAAATGGCTGCCATGGCCTTAGTCTATTCTTTCTGTACACAGATAGAAGACAGTAGTCACTACTGCAGAGAGTGAGCGGGCTTACATCGAGAAAGAAGATCATGATGCTTCTTTCATTGGAGATGTAGTAGTGTAGCAATAAGATGAGAGGTGTTGGCAATGAACTTGCCTTGCTTTCACATCATTTCCTTAGACTTCTGTAGACTCTATAGAATTGTTTGTTTTTCTGACCGCGCTCCTCCCAAGCACCAGGTATCCGCCATAGTAAGTCAAGAAAGTAGATGAGGTAAGGAAGAAGAAGGGATCTTTTCAAGTTCACTCAAACTTGCTTCAAAATTGAATCTGAAGTTTTTCGGGTGTCTGTCTCTACCTTTCAAAAGGACCACTACTACCACACACGACTTTTCTCCATTTAGCTTAACTTTTGTCCCAAAGAACGAAAAATGGGAGGAGGAGCACGAGTACAGCAGTGGAAAATGGAGAGCTCTGCCCCAGAACCGCTCCAGGGCACCTCAGGTCCTTTTCAACGTAAAGTCCAAAAACAACTTCATTTTCGTTGAGAATTAATGGATCACGACAACTGTAAAGAAGAAGATTTTTTAGTGTCTAGACTTTTGTATGTAGTCAAAGTGAAGCAGCTAGATGGCGTCCATATTCATTGAAAGTTTTCTATGCACAGTTTATGCAAATACTTTGTAGTAGTATCGCGAATGGTGATGGGGGATTTTCTAATACTAAGAGAATCGGCCTAGAATCCCATTGTCAGATTGACGTCGTTTTCAGACACTTAGGGAAGAAGCAGAAGAGAGAAATTCACTTGTGTCCTTTTTTGCACTTCTAGTATAAACTAGGCTAGCACTCACGTAATTTCTTAGCTGGAGGAGAGGGAAGAAGAAGTCCTCCCTTATGGCACAGTGGACCACAATAGTCGAATTAGGTCTCATCAATCTTTGCCATTTTTATGCTTCTCCTACTGCTTTTCATGTAAACGATTGCTAATGCACATCTTTTGTGTTATGCCCCCTCTCATGCCCTCCTGCTTGCTCCTCGCTTCTATCTACGTTTTTTGATGGATTTTTGCCAAATACCACAGTATGTATGTAGTAGTGCTTTTCTTACTTTTTGTCCAGCAAAATGGGGCAGACATTTTGTGTAAGTTTTGCTGTCTTGCACTACATCAGTAGCCTAGTTCTTGACTTTGACATATGAAAAAATGCTATTGCTGCTAGCTTCTTTCTGGGAATTGAAGTTATTCAATATATCTGAAGAGGAGTTGGTGTCGTGTGTCCACTACTTCTAGACGGCTCTCACATCTGCTTTTCTGTCTCGAAACAGGACAGAAACAAGGATGTCTTTCTCAGATCCAGCAGTCCCCCTTTCAGTTTCAATGATCACTGACCCGAGGAGAAGAACTAGCCGAAAAGCTTGTTAAATCTAACAACTTCCTACGAAAGACTACTTCTCAAACTTCTTCTTCTTGCCTCCCCCCGACAAATCATCTTTTTCCACCTTTTGTGTCAGATATCAAAAACGAAAGATCTTGACACAGTAACTAGAAATGCAATCCTACTCAAATGCATAGCAACAGAACACATACGTTCTGGGAAAATATTTTTTGATCGGTATAATAAGAAGTTGGGAGTAAGTAGGAGGATAAGGTGTAAAGAAAGAAAAAAAGTTCTTAGTCTTCCCTACTTCATTTAGAATTCCTTTTGATAGGGATGTCATTAGCTAAGAAAAGAAGAAGTGAGACATTAGTCTCTATACTCTTGTCTAGTATATCCCTTTCCATTAAGATGGGACAGGCAGATAAGATAGTATGTAAAAGTAGTTGAAGCAGCAGTGAAATTGATTGGAATTCTTCTCACATCAACTCATAATTCTAACTGAAATATAATTGACACTTCTTCTTCGGTCACTCCAATCTGGAATTTCCCTTTTGGATAAGATAAATGTTTCACTGTATTCTAATAAGATAAGCTATGTAGTAAACAGTGTTTTTTCGCATGTTTACGTCAATATATTCAACAGCTTCTTGGGAGGTAACGAAAGATGGAATAGCGTGCTCATGACCCATGTAACTTTGAACCCTAGTAATTGATGGAATTTTAGCTGAGTCTATTATTTTGCCATTTGTTTGTGGCGTTCTCATCGGCTTTAGTGTGAGAGAGGGGGGCGTGGTGTCACTTTCTTACATTCCATTAAGATTTTCGGATAATGATCACACGTAGATTTATCTCTTCAAGTCTAAGTAATTACAGTAGTGAAGAAGCAAGAGCAAAGAACGTTGGAATTTTGACAACGAGGATGATGCATCATTTAGATCAGTTCTGACAGCCTTGACATATTGAGCATCAGACCTTACACTTGCTAATACGCACTGTGGCAAAAGTCTATATTTTGGTCATAAATTAATTAGACGAAAAAGTAAAATTTTTGGTGCATTTCTGAATCAAAATTCGCTTTCTCCGGCCCCCAAAAATTGACACAAAAGGCAAGTGATTAGTGCAAAAGAAATATCAACACAGTTGCAAAAGTTTCCATTTTGATCATGGCTGCAAATTCCTGCAGAACTAATTAAAAAGTTCACTCATGCATTTGTCGGAAGAAGGTTGAAAAAAATCCAAGCAAAGGTCCCAATTTTTCTTCAAGTCTGCTATGCAGGCGGTGCTTCAATCTTCAAACCAACCCGACATGAACTCAATTCGATGGAATTGCACTTCTTTAAAAAGGTAGTCTAGGCAGTAGTGCTTATCGCTTCGCTTATAATTAAGTTGCCGAAAAACGCACATTGATACTAAGCAAACACTGATAAAAAGAAGCTCACAAAAAAGTAAGAATTTTGATGCCTTGAATAGGTCAAATTGTGAAGTAAGTTGCTAAGCGCTAAAATAAGGTCAAGCTCTCCCAAAAAGGGTTTATGCATTAGCTAACTATAGCAATCAATTTGTTGAGCATGTGGTGAAGTAGTATGCATTCTTATATGCGATTTATTCTATGCATTAGGGACAAGATCCCATAGGGAAAATTGGCAAGACACGGTTGGTAACTGGAAGAAGGGAAGGGAAACGCGAGGCTTCTTTCCATTACTACGAGTTGAAGTAGATTTGCCATTCACGATTCACCATCACTTTTCAATGTTATGTATAAACAAGATCTCATTTCCATGTGGAACGAAGATGATGGATAGGGCGTCATTCCCATGCTTCATTTTTTTCACTTGCTTTACACATTGACGAAAATTCGTGCAGAATTTCAATTCTCACCAACTGACATACTTTTTTAGGGGTACACATATAGGAATTCTATTTTTGGGGAAAGTTTCTTCTTCTCATATCTTTTTTTCTTTTCAGGTTCACAACTACAAATATGTCCCAGTGGTCTGACGTGTTGTACAGAACAAATGGAACAAAAGCTGTGGTCTGTGTCCAAGGACCAATATGGCAAGAGAATTCAGTCAGAAACTGGGTCCATACAGAGGTTATTTAACAAACGGGGGAAGAAATTTGACGGTAAGCAACAGATACTTTTGACAGATGTCTCAGGTCAAAATTGTTCGCCCCAAATCAATCAGCTTGTTACTTGTCTTGTTACCCGCATCGTGTCTTCTCGTGCACCAAAGGGGAAGAAAAAATTGTCGATTTGATGGATGATAATGGGGAACCAGAGGGGCCAAGCTAGAAATGCTGTTTTAGTTTTTTTTTGGTTGCATTTATTATGGCGACCAACATACTTTTCTCTGCAGGAGACCATAAGTTAATTTTTGATTGGCTTTGTTTTTTCCTGTGGTCACTTGACTCAATGGGATCAACACCACCTGCATGGAATGCCACCAAATATGGCCAAATACAACACAAGTTTTTTTTCGATATAAAAAAGGCCATATCAAGATGAACGCGTGCAGGAGGTAGTAGATGTGGGGATCATATTTCTAGATAACGAAAACTGATCGGAATCCAGATCTCTTTTTGTGTTTTCCCCTTCTTCTCCCCCTTAAAAAACTTCATGAGAGGGTCAGCAGCAGGCCTCCTTCTCATGAGTAATACTACAGGGTGTCCAGGAAAGTTTGGTATGCTATGTAATATTGTACACCCTGTAGTTTATCATGAAATGAAGTAATTTTGTTGAGCTCGCCATATTGGACACTATAATATTGTAAAGAGTGGGCGGGCAATGGGCATCCAAATTTTAAAACTGACTAGAGTTCAAACGATCTAAAAAAGCTTAGAGATCAAGTCAAGCTATAAAATGCAAGATTGCTGGACAGCTTTTTTTGCAAACAATTGATTGAAGCTTTTGATAATGCAAAATTTATTTTCACAAGGCTTGCAAAAAATGTTCTAGTTCAACAAATAGAGTAGTAGCATCATCAGCTTCAATCAAATTGGATGCAGTGATCACTTCTCGTTAGTCTTTTTTTCCCATCCAAAATGACAGAATTCATCTGGACCTGAAAAACAGACCAGGCATCAGAGTGTAATTTTAAGTGGGTGATTAGGATTCGATTCGCACTCGGTCCACTCTGCTTAGTCGTAAATTTCGCATATTTGGCGAGACGTATAAGATGATGATGCGTGACAAATTAATGTGGCCTTTTTATTCTGCTTTCAGAGTTCTTTACCGAATTGTTGATTCAGTCAAAGCTCAAGTTTCATAAGTTATTTCAAGACACCTATGGTATCATTTATGAACGCAACAGTGATGTCTTCATAGACTTTTTCAAAGATTTGGAATCCTACTATGACCATGGTGAAGTCAATCTGGAAGAAGCTCTACAGAGGTTCTTTAGTCAACTGTATCAGCGGATGTTCACTGTTTTCAACGCACAACACAACTTTGATACCAAGTAAGAATTTTTGAATTACTATATGATGATTATGAACCCAATCGGAGAACTTTTAAGAAAATTAGTGTATTGATGTTTTAAATAAGCCTTTAGTTTGGACACTAAGGCTTCCATAATTTTAATCACAAAAAAAAAAGTGTCGACTGAAACCACTTATTTTGCGGACCTCGGTCACTTTAAAACTTTCCTTCTAAGAGTTTCCATTTTCCATTGATCTTTAAAATATGTTTCCTTGACAACAAAAATGTCTTCGCTTGCTTATTGAAGGAGATTTATTTTATGCTAGGTTTTTTAAAAAGCTTGCTGTAAACATGTTTTCAATGTCAATCAATTCATAGTCATGTGATTATTCAAAGTTTTTGTCATTATGGTTAGCAGCTAATACATAGACGTCATCTAACGTACAAAAGTTTGTGCACTGTATTATAAGTAATTTGTTCCCTGTTCTCATATTCCGAAGTCAACATTTGCCATCATTGACATCTGGATATATAGACACGTGTCGTTTTGCATCTTCGGACCTTTTCGTACAAAATGTGATTCACCTAGGAATATTCAATTTGCCAGCGGCTATCATGTTTCTTAGGCCACATTTTTCCACTTGCTAATCTTTTGTTTGCATAGAAGAAGAACCTTTTGCATCTTTTTTGTCTACCCGTTCTTCGCATACATTGCACCTAGTGTAGCAGAAAATAGAGTCTGAAAAGGGTGTACTGCTGCTCCAAAATGTGTAGAGGTCATCGTACTCGTTTGTTATAATTGGATTGTGGTTTACTTGGAAAAATTATGGGCCAATTTTCCATTGTTAAAATGGCTTTTTTTGCTACCTCAAATTCTATATCAAAAGAAAGCCGAAAAAAGGCTGCTGTGGTACTGATGGTGGTACATGACTGGAATTTTCTTTGGGCTGAACCCTCCTCCCAAATCATCGGTATTTCTATTCAATTAGTTCAACATCAAGAAAAACGGATAAAATCCTCCTTCTTCGCATGATTGTGAACATTGCTCAAATACTTGAACTGATCGAATTCAAGTGGCCACATATCTGATGCTAGTATCTAAGATAATCTGAGATATTTTCACGGTAGATCTAACTATTTTTACCGGTATTCACGAAAATTGATAATTATTCTGATCTAGATTCATTAGCCATTGGGTAGAATTTTCAAACAAATATGTAAAAAACTATTTACTTTATATTTTTTTTACCTCAAAGATATGGGAAGAATTTTGATGGGAAAAGGCAAGTTTAATAACTTTGCATCCTCGTGGGATCCTACATTGTAACGGCCATGCTCGAATTCCTCCCAGTTTGAGATCATCATGAGCTTCCAAGATCGCTATCAATTTCAATCATGTTGGGATTTGGGACTCCTAATCCCCTCGGCTTTAAATTAAGCAGACAGGAATTCTTTCTTTACCAGGAGGTTTTCTGATGGTAGTAGACTGAGGAGAATTTTCTACTAGGATGTCGATAAGCTGGAGGCAATACTCGACCCCCTCATACTCTTCCCAATAGGAAAAAAGGTTTAGACAGAGAAGGTACTACTCTCAAAAACGGTCAATTGGATCTTTATTGTACCTTTTTTTCATACCCAGGTCCATGCTAGGCAGTTAGGCACCTCAAAAAAAAAATCACCACCGAAAATTGAATAGCTCAATTTCGGAATGTTGGGGAGAACATACAACAAAAAAATCTTATTTAACCAAAGCACTTTTTTGCTTGCAAGGCCTATTAGCTTGGTAATGATACAAATCAATTGTAATGTTGTTTCAAGAAAGAGAAGCTGGTTTAGACCCTATCATTACTACAGTACACACTGGTCGGCTAAAGCATTTTTATTTGCCTCATAAATTCTAAAATGTTTGCAAAAGTTCCACACACTCACAGTGGTCTCTAAAAGTTTTTGGCTACTTGAACAAAGAGTTCTATGAAATCATCGGTTTCTGGCAGCAGTCCAAACCTATCGAAAATCTCCTAGATGGTGATGCTAGTGGTGCTAATTTCACATATCGGGAATTCATTGGGCCCCCTCTCATTTTTGGAAGAAGCCACCATGCGTGCGATGGCAATTTAGATGCCCATTTTTCATCATCGATATATCAAATGTGATTAGAACCAACTTCTTCAGATTGACAACAGCTGTAAGGTTCTCATTTTCTAAGGGCAGCTGGACCAACATGCATTCTAAACCAAAAATTGGCTTCAGGTTTCAATTGGGTCCTCTTTGGAAGAACAGATGCCTTTTTTCGGTAGCACTAACTTTTCGACATCACTGTGGTCAAACCCAAAGTAGTCCTGAATAAACAACTAATGACATCTGAGTAGCCTTATTTGAAGAGCTCTTAATCGTGATTTGTACAAACACCAGTCAATTCAAGTGACTTTATAATATATACCAATGTCGGCTGGTCACAAAGTTTTCTTACTCCAACGGTCTCTACCAAAATTAGTATGATATCAACTTCTGGTATTGAGCAGCAGTCACCATTTGTCTTGCTCATTCTTAACCCCAAATTGGCCGATTTTGCGCGATGATAGCAATTAGAGTGACCGCCTAAGACCAAAAAACGGACCAGTGTGTTCTGGATTTTTTCCATGGCGAATCGGAATGCTCGTTGTCCGCTGCGGCTAATGAATGTAATGATACGCTATCGTGGCATGGCCCCAAAGAAGCTGAAGAAGGACCCCAAAGTAAAACCGGTGTTTAGAAGTCGGCTGGCTTGATTTATGGAACATCGAAAACCGCCCACCCTGTTGCACTCAGAAACCTAGCTCCAACTCACACTCAAACCCAGCTCGGCTAGAATTTTTTTCCTCTTCTCGTTGACAGTATAACTACACAGAAAATGGTTGGAAATTTTTCAATTCTCTCTTGTCAAATGTTTTTTTAGTTGCTTGCTAGCCAAGAACAAGCCGCGTTCCAAAATTCCATTTGAGAGAACAAAGGGGTTCAATGTTCATGCGAGTAACTTGATACAGGAGAAAGAAAGATCTTCTCTTCCATTCTAAAGACTTCACCTTATTTCATTCATCATTGCACATTTAACTTTGCCAGGCCTATGTATGAATAGAATTAAATGTGGAATATCGTTTCACAGTTTCCACAACTTCATGATTATTGCGAAGAACCGATAAAATTAAGTACATATTTTGTTTCAATTGAAATGTTGAATATTTATGTAGATCCTGACAATACAAATTACAAAATATTATTTGAGATGAAAAATGAAATGGAAGATAGAAAACAAAAGAAGCCAACACAAAAATATTTTTAGACTTTGATTTAGATGTAAGTTTTTCATGGTTAGAGGTCATGACTTTTTTGTAATGTAAATTATGTTCCAACGACGTTTTAATGGTCTATGAATGAGATTTATCGGAGAAGATTCGTCCATTGTGTTCCTCAACAGAGAGCAGTGTAAGCACTAAGCAGAAGAACCCAAGTAAAACTTCGTGACTGAATGTTGCAGAGTGTCTAAAATGAGTTCCTTTGAACACTAGCCGCATATTTTTTATGCGAGATCCAGATTGGCCACGCTCATGTTGGTTTTTAAAAAAGAATCCATAAAGTACTTCCCACCATGAACCAAGAGTGAAAAGGTCGTCTGTGACTTCTTCTCACTGCAGTATACCAACACTTTTATTGCCAATTTTAAAGTGATGTCACATACCATATTTTGCAAACTCACACAAGTTCTTCAAAAAATCTTGTTGAAGTCTGACTTCCCTTCATCATCTTCCAGTCATATTTTAAGGTCAGGCCAAGTGTGACCTCTATAAACAAGATGGGAACAGATAGGTTGAGAGATGGATGGCCTTAATTATCACCAAATTGGCCTTATCGATAAGCCAAAAATGTCGTCAGATGACGTTGCCATGCTAAAGGCTAAATGGAAGGAGAGACCTTCTAAAAGTTTCAATTTACATATTTCATTAATTCGGAATTCTAATTGTCATCATTTGTAATGAAAAAGGCAAAATTGTGCAGGACATTTTTCTGCTTTTTTATTGAGATTCCCAATCCGTCAAGGTTCTGCAAGAGAGAACCTCCTACTGCGAGATATATAAAGGGAAAAGAGACCTGCTGCATACTTTTGTGTAGCATTATTATCTTGGGAAGATGATGCTTGCTTCTCAGATAATTTGTGCAACAAAACATGACTTGTTTTAGCATAGATGCAATGAAGCCTTACACTATTTCTGACATCATTTCCCCTGTAATATCTCATTGTAGTCGTTACCATAATGATTATGCATCGTCATTTCCTGATGATGAGCCAATTCCAAACCTCTTTTGTGTGTCCATGATCCCAATAACCCAATGTCACATTTCGTTATTAAAATAATATTTTCTTATCAAAAATCTTAACTTTTCTCCTTTAAAAAAACTTTTGCGCATCCTAAATTATGCTAGAAAAGGGTGGTGTACTCCATATCAGATCCATTTTAGTAGTTTGTAGACTAAAAGCGAAGCAAGTTTGTCTATTGCATTACTTTTCATTACTAACTTTTTGTTCTTTTTTTTCTAGGTACTTGAGTTGCGTCTCCCAGACAATGAAGAAGCTTCAACCCTTTGGGGACGTGCCTAAAAAGCTTACAGAGCAGCTGAGACGGAGTTTCGTTGCTTCCAGAACTTTTGCTCAAGCATTACTAGAAGGAAAGCAAATAGTCAACAAAATCAGCAAGGTAATAGTAAGAATTTTTACATGGATGGTGCTATATTTGAGAATTTTTCAATTAGTTTTTTTTTGTTGGGGTGCTGCAAAGTCATTTCCATTTGTTCTTCTTGAGCAAATCCGCCCACCTGTGCTTTGACAGGATGCAAAGCCCTCTTTTTGATCCCTAGATATGTTTTTTGCTATGTGAATCTCCAACCTTTTGCAAATGCCGCTATCATGCTGAGCTCCCTGCAAAGTTTTACACTGGCTTGTTTTTTGCTTCCAATTAATGAATGTCAGCTTTAATTTTTACCAGTTTTCTACACGTTTCCCATGGTAGGAAAAAAAGCAGCAATTTTCATAATGGGTGGGCACCCAATGAGGCTTTGATGATGGGACGATGCTGCTGCTATATCTTGACGCATTTTTTGATAGTAATTATCTGTAGGAGATGGCCCATTATGCAGCTGGCCTCTTTTATCAGCATCTCTTTTTTTTTTGGCTAGAAGCAATGACAAGTTTTTTTAGATATTGAGCAGCTGTTATAAAGTTTAGTATTGAAAAGAAGCAAAAAAGAATCCTGGTGTAGACTTAATGATTCTATTAAGATGATAAATTGCTTACCTACCAAAAAGAGTTTAACAGTCTTCTTATTAATGATGTTCCTCAATTAAGACCACTTTTTCCATCCAATGACTTTTCCCTTTTTTGTTCTATACAATAAAGGTATACATAGCACTGACCGTTTTGTTCAGGAGGTGCCATTAAGAGCAGTGGCACTCTAGAGACTCGTAATTTTCGTCACGTTCCTTTCTTTGAAACAAGATCCTAGCCGAATGAATTTATGAATGTTCCATAATTGACTGCAATTGAAGCTGCTTTTTGTTCTAAATCTCTTTGTAGTAGTGTAGAATAAGCAAGAGAGCCTTATCTTGGCCGCACACGCAGTTCTTGTAGTAATGCTTGGATTTACCAGAACATGCATAAATTCATTCTTTGCTCAGCGCTTCTTTGTGACCATTACAAATTCTTTCTCTTTATCCTTTTTTTATCATCTGAATTGTTTTCCAGATACCGCCAAAAGATGAATGTGTCAAAGCCCTAACCAAAATGTCCAGCTGTCCTGCCTGTCAAGGTATCCCAGAAATCCAGCCTTGTCGTGGTTACTGCATTAATGTAATGAAAGGTTGCTTGGCTTTTCATGCACAATTGAGTGACAGTTGGAACGAATTTATAGGTAAGTGTGTCTTCAAAGTTCAAACAAAAACCCACTTTAGTAAGAAAAAAATATCTACCTAGTTAGATAGTATACTGCAAAATTATTGGGACTAGGGTCTAGGGTTGGAGACTTTTGTGGCTATCTGTTTTATGACCTTTGATAAGCGAGACCCCAGATTGAATGGCTTAGGGTTTTTTTAGATTCTGTTTCAAGAAGGCGTATTCAGCTTGTTAGTTTTCCTCCTTCCTCCGTAGTTTCGCATTTTATGCATACCACAAATTGATAACGAGATCGTTGGCCAAGAAGACTTTTGCAAGGTTTTCTAAAAAAACATGTCAACTAAATCCAAAAGTATCAAGTAACAAAACTGGGAGGAAAAACTAAAACTGAGACACACCCTGATTTATTTCCCTTACCTGAGTTAAGCCACATCATCTCATTAGTGAAGCTTGCAACAACAACAACCCCTTCTGCTGGGTTTTTGCAAAGCTAGAATTCAGCCATGCTGAAGGAATTTGTGTGGGAAAAATGATAATCATGTTAACCTTCCGCTGCCTTAGTAATACTAAAACTGAATGTCAAAGGAAGAAAAAAAATGACCCTTAGCTATTGTGCAGCGACAACTATTGGTAGATGTCGTACATTCTCTTTCATGGCTTAAAAGCAAGCAGCCGTTAAAGGCAGTAGGCAGGGCAGGGGTTGACACAAAAACGCACCAATTAGCCATAGAAACCCAAAAAAATGGACGACGACAAGCAAAAATTCTGTCACGCCGAAAATTGCCACCTTTCAAAGCAGAAGATTTTTACAAGCGCTCAGAATTGAGATATTTATCGGTGCTGAAGCAACAACCAAATTTTCGACTACTAAACATAGTCTTAAAATCTTGACAACGAGCTGAGGAACAAAGAGACATTTTGGTCTACTTCTTCTGCAGCAATGCTACTGCAACAATGACTGCATGAAGGGCTTTACAATGCATAGAATTTTCTATGGTGTTTTTGATCGGAAAATAGTAGGGTCACAAATTCACAATACTGATACTGCAGACACGGAAAATTCACTTTTATTACTACATATTTTTACACTAGATGGCGTTTTTATAATTACATACAATTACAAGTCGAATTTCAAACCTTGTTTAGATTGAAGCTACGCAATGCATAACTCCTTTCATTTTGACGAATTCCAAATTTTCCCCTTGTGATATGTACTTCTATAAACGCCCTCTAGCGTTAATTTTGAGATGAAAGTAGGCGAGAGAAAAAGCAGTGTTTTTTGTCATACAATTAGGCAAGTACCATACACATTTTGTCTATGTGTGGGATTTGATGCATTGCATCTT
>LT728062.1:0-15123 GCA_900157175.1 Oithona nana
AAAAAAAAACGAGAAAAAAATTTAGAAAAAAAAATTGAAAAAAAAAAAAAAAAAATTAAAAAATAGAAAAAAAATTCGTCAAATTGCAATAATACACGACTACGCTGCCTATGACCAAAACAATTTCACGAAAAAAATCATTTTACTTACCACATCGGAATTTTCTTTCAATTCATTCCAAGTCTTTTGATAATTGATAGTTTGTACTTTTCCCTTTTTGCCAATCAAATCTTGAAGACTCTTTTTAATAGCTCCACGACGTTTACGAACTCCTTCACTTTGTCCCGTAGTCAAAATCGATACATCAATAGTTCCAGTCGAAGGATCAATAGCAGATTGTTTCAAAGCTTCACGTTGCAACCTTGTCGCCTCCTCAACATCAAGGACTTCAACATGATGCGAAAACCTCATTCGGGCATGAGCTTCAGCCAACCTGATCAAGGATTCCAGTTGTCTAGGATAAGCCGTGATTTGTCCACGTCCCGACCCGATTTGACGCATTTTGACGTAAGATTGCGTCAAAAGCGTTCCAGCCTCTTCGGTCAGTTTAGGATGGAAAGTTTGCTTGGCATATGCCAAGTAGTCCCTAAGGAGTCCCATGTCTAGGTTCTCTTCGTTAGTAGCATCTTGACTTCTATAGTAGAGAGATACTAAATGACGACCTAGACGCCGATCAAACACTTCATCTTGAGGATCCAGGATCAAGAAGATCAAGTCGAAACGGGACAAGAGTGTATGTGGCAATTGGATGTTTTCCACGATGGTTTTCTTGGAATTCCATTGGGATTCAATAGGGTTGGCAGCGGCCAAGACCGAGGTCCGGGCGTTCAATTGGGCAATGATTCCAGCTTTGGCAATGCTCAAGGTTTGTTGTTCCATGACTTCATGAAGAACCGAACGTGTTGAGTCATTCATCTTGTCGAACTCGTCAATGCAACAGATACCATTGTCGGCCAAGACAAGTGCACCGGTTTGCAGGACAAGTTGCTTGGTTTCCGGATCTTTGGTGACGTACGCGGTCAAGCCGACAGCGGATGAACTTTTGCCTGAGGTGTACTGTGATCTTGGCAACAAATTGTAGACGTATTGGAGTAATTGAGATTTGGATGTTCCGGGATCGCCACAAAGTAAAATGTTGATTTCTGAACGGAAATGACTTCGTCCAGTATTGGTAAAATCTTTACGAGCACCTCCGAAAAGTTGCATTAAAATTCCTTTTTTGATGTCTTCGTTTTCGTAGATAGATGGCGCTATAGCTCGAGCCAAGCGTTCATACACATCGGGTTTTTGAGACAATTCTTCCAAAAGCTTCTTGCGTTCTTCTTCAAAGACTATTTCTTTGCCATCATTGGTACCTGCCAACCTTTCAGCGTTGGTTTTGCGGAAATGTACCTAGGAAAAAAAATGTAAAAAAAAATTCGTCAAATTGCAATAGCATTCGGTCTACGCCGCTTTTGACCAAAATAATTTCACGGAAAAAAAATCGATGAAAACTTACAACGTCAATGTGGGTTTTATAGACACTCTTGATATTCCTAGCTTTGGGATTGGCTTTCATAGGTACTGCTCGATAAATTCCAGACACATAAACACGATCTCCAGGTTGAACGGCATCCACTAAGTCATCATGAGCATAAATGATGACAGTATGAGGAGTTTGTCCAGGTGGCATATCATCGGGAGATTCTTGCAACTTGACCATCTGCTTGTCCTTGAAATGGCATCGGTTATGGACCATAGTGAAACTATGATTGGTGTTACAATTGGTGCAAAGTGTAGGTTCAGCAATGCGGCCTTTTTCGACCTCGACCGAAGCCTCAAACTTGCAGACTGAACATCTAAAAAGCGCTTCGGACATCTCCGGGATCAAGGTTGACGTCCGGATCACCATACCGGAGATGGTGATCAATTGATCAATATCTTCCGGATTCAATGCACGCAAATTACGCGTTTTTTCAGCATTGAATGGTCTAACTTGGATCTGATGGTTCAAGACGGTGTCTGGAAACTTCTCGAAAAACATGTCATTGACGGCCATGTCCATGGTTGGGATGACTTCTTGGGGATAGCAAATCAGTTGGCGATACAAATCCTCATCAAACGCTTTGACATGCGATGCGTTGATGTTCATATAAGGTTCTTCTAAATCGTTGATTTGCTCCATAAGTTGAACATACAAAGGTTCGTTGGGATTATAATCTTCGGTCTTTTCATCTTCGCCAGCATCGGCAACGATGAAATTCTCTAAAAAGCGACGAAATTTCGCTTTGTATGTTGTGACAGACACGTCAGTACCCCAAATCACCAATTGAGGTTGGGATTCGGCCGAAGCTTCGCTGGGAGGTACGAAAGATCCGGAAGGTGGCGCAGCAGCTGCTTCTGATCCAGAAGGTTGAGATGATCCTGGTTGTTGTGATCCAGTGACATTGACTTGTCTTAGTTTCCGCTCGGATTGGATGTCGGATCGGAGACGGATTGGAGTTCCTCTGTTGCCTCCAGGAGTACGGAAAGATCCCAAAGAAGATGGGGTGCCGTAATTCAAGGGTGAACTCAAATCAATTTCTGAGACCAGGACTGAACCCGGACCATGTTGAGAGTTCAAGAGGTCTCGGGGAGCATCTCCGCCAATGTTGGAGGACACTGAAAATTGAAGCTATTTTCGAGGATGTTTTTAATCTTTGAATTATTTTTGACTCTTACCTGATCCTGGTACTTGTGGCGAGGATGGAGGCAATGGTCTGGCCAAGTCGGATTCGGATGTGTCCATAGCTTCGGCAACGCGATTGTCAGACTCGGAGGCTTGTCTAGAGCTTGAAGACATTCGGTTTGAAGACCGACGTGTGGGAGTTGAAGGGTTAGACATGGTAAAAGATTTCTAAAAGATTTTGTGGTGTTCTTGATGTGTTTTTCGCTTTTGTCAGTTTTCCCGCCGTAGACTCATTTGATGGTTCGAAAAAATATGTCAAATGGAAACGAAAACGAAAAATATAAGTAATTTAGAAATTTGTAGTTGTAAATTGTTTCATAATTTTTATTCATTAGTTCATAAATCGTTCTTGTTAGAATAATTTGGTTGAATAATATGATTTGAAACATTTTTATTTATTTGAATTTTTAAATATGCCTAAAAAATTGAAGTACAGTTCTTTTGACGAAAACATTTCCCGCCGCAGAAATTGCGTGAAATTCCAATTTCATTGATTTAAAAATAGTTATTCCCAAAAAATTGTCCGAAAAAAATTAGCAAAATACAAGATTTTGAATGTTTTTAATACAAAATCGAAAATCATAGATTTTCAAAAAAGTTCTGGTGAAATCATTTTACTTTGATTTTTAAAACCCAATTTGTTTACAATTTTCATTTTCAAAACAAGATTAGAAGAAAAAAATCGTGAAATTTCGAATTTTTCACTTTCGCTGAAAAACTCAAAAATCAGACTAAAAGATTTATTCGTGAAAGTAGCTAAAGTCACGGGGAATTCAATGCAGTAATATTGTGATTTGACGAGAGATTTTAGTTTATGATGAAATTCTAAGCAAACGATGTCAACATCGCGTGGAGGTCTTCCCAAACCAGTGTTGAATTCTCCAGCACAGCTTGCCGAGACAAGCAATAATAGTAGTGGAAGCAACACGGCTCAAATGGACACATTGATTACAAAATTATCTTTTCCCGACGAATTGGACAAAAGTCGAAAACAAGTGTCAAAAGAAGAACACAAAAAACGCTTACAAAATCTCCGCAAAGAATTGAATTATATCAACTCCACCAATTGGCAATTCAAGGACAACGGTGGCTTGAAATTCTAAGCCATATTTACCAATGTTGAAACTCTCTTTACTTAGTCGATCCAGTAGTCCTCAACTTAATTTTGTGAGAACCAAAAAAATCATGATCAAGAAAAATTTCGCTTTGGAATATGTGCAAAAAATGCGAAATGCTCGCCGACAAAACTTGGGTCAAATGGCGCCTTCCAATGTCTATTTTCAAGTGCTTGGCAACGGTGCTGAAGGTGGACCCAAATCCTTATTTTTGTTCACTTCGCACAACAGGTACTTGTTCAATTGCGGGGAAGGAACTCAAAAGATATCTTCGGAATTCACGGGTTCCAAATCTTTAGCTCAACTCTGCAACATTTTCATCACAAAGAAATCTTGGGAAAATATCGGTGGTTTGCCTGGAATGTGTCTTTCAGTGAGAACTACAGGTTGTCCAGATGTCAAGATGCATGGTCCGGATGGAATCATGAAGATTTATGAAGCTACCAAACATTTTGTCATTTTGTTCCAATTTGGAGTGCATTTTCATAGGTAATTTGAATTTAATTTCAAACCGTCAATTTTACGTGCGTATAAAAACCTGGAAAAAATTCGTGAAACTTTGTTTACATTTAAGCTATATTGGACAGAAATCCTTTTATTTTCACGATATTTTTATCTTGAAATTCCAAAACGTCAACTTTACGTGAATATAAAAAACCTGAAAAAAATTCGTGAAATTTTGTTTACATTAAACTCATTTTATTTTCACGAATTTTTGTACTCTGTTTTTTTTTTAGTGCATCAGATGGAATGTATGAAGATCCAGTCTTGAAAGTTGATCATGTCCCTTTGAAACCAAGCAATGTTCAGCCCAAGATCTCACCTGACCCCAAATATTGTAATTGGAATTCAGATATCAGTTCTTCTGACCAGACCAAACCGGAAATTGACCAAACTGTCATGTCTTACATCCTGACATTCAAGGGCAAAACTGGGAAAATGAACATGGAAAAATGCCAAAAATTGGGACTCAAACCAGGACCAATCATAGGATTACTGAAAAAAGGCCAAGTTGTCACTTTGGAAGATGGCCGAGAAATTCATCCACATGAAGTGCAGGAACCAGATGAAGAGGAAACTGAGTACCTAGTCATTGACATTCCAAGTCAAGACTACTTGGATCCACTTTTGGATGAACCCAAATTGAAGGCCGAAAATTTGAGTCGAATTCAAGGCATTTTTCATTTCTCACCTCTTGAAGTGGTCCAGGATGACAAGTACTCCACATGGATGAATACTTTTTCCAGTGAGATTAAACATGTGATGATGAATGAAGCTTCTGAAGGTTATGGAACAATTGATGGATTAAGGTTCAATACACAAGTGAATACAGTGTTTCCAGAAGTGTACAAGAAAATCTTGGCCAAGGAACCTGGAAAACCTTGTGATTATTCAAATATCAAGTCTGACAATGTGATTCAAGCAAAAACCAACATGAAAATCCATGTCAGACCGTTTGAAAAAGAAGTCAAAGATCCTTTGGAGTTCAATGAGAATGAGATTGAATTCACCGATGAATTCAAAAGTGAATTGGTCAAATCCCAAGAAAAGGTCAAAATCGCATTGAAAATTAATCAAACTGAACCGGAGTTCCCAAAAGTCACATTCTTAGGGACAGGATCAAGTGTACCTAACAAGTACAGAAATGTCAGTTCAATCTTGATTGAAAGTACGGAAAATTCCTATGTTATCCTGGATTGCGGAGAAGGATCACTGTTACAACTCCATAGGCATTTTGGACGACAAAAAACCCTGGAAATTTTGCGTCAAATCAAAGGAATTTACATTTCTCATCTACATGCTGATCACCATTTAGGTAATTATACAAACAATTCATAGATGGCGCTTCAATTTGTTTTTGTTTATGGGGGGCAAAACATTAGCGCCACCTAGTTTTGACTTTTGAAATATCAAACTAATTTCGCTAATTTTCCAGGATTGATTCATTTGGTGCTTGAACGAGAAAAGGCTTTTCAAGAGATACAAAAAGAACCTACCAAAATGTACGTCCTGGCTCCCGCCAGGATCGCCAACTATTTGCAAGTCTACCATCGACATTTTGAACCCATCCTAACCAATCTACATTTCATCCGGAACGAACATATGCTAATTGAAAACATGCAAGGACAAGACAACCAAAATCCACAACTCTATCCAGAAGTCGAAGCTGAGCTTTTGGAGTACCTGAACATGAAATCCGTCAAAACATGTCGAGCATTTCATTGTCCTGGAGCTTATTGCGTTTCCATGGTGACAAGTGAAGGATTCAAGTTTGTCTATTCTGGAGACACCAGACCTGTTGATGCCATCATTGAACTTGGCAATGAAGGACAACCTACTGACCTTCTGATCCATGAAGCCACCATGGGACATTACATGCTTGATGACGCCAAAAATAAGCGTCATACCACCTTTACTGAAGCTATCAGTGTTGCTCAAGATATGAATTGTCGAAAGGCTCTTTTCACGCATTTTTCACAAAGGTACTCAAAAATTCCTTTATATGAAGAATTTCAAGTTGATGAGGCCAAGAATACTGCAGTGGTTATGGATCATACCTCGGTTTCGATGCGGACTTTGAATGCAATTTCAGAGACTTATCCGGCTTTAGAGTCTTTGTTTGGCTTGGAAATTGATGAAATGGGGGAACGAAAAGATAACTTCAAACTGAACCATTTCAGGTCTCCATTTGATGCTGATGAGAAGTTTGATGAGGACGAGAATCCAACTAAGAAACGAAGAAATGAAAATGTATTCAAAAGACCCAAAGTGATTGATTATCGTGATTAGAGATGGCGCCACTTTGATACTTTTGTTATTGTTTTGTAGGGGCAAAATCAAGGGCGCCATCTAGTGTGATATATGCGAACAATAAATAATGTGGATGATAAATCTTTGGAATTTCTTAAACAAAGTTTTAGATTTCAATCTAACAAAAGATGAATTATTTGGTATTATTGATGCTTTTCCAAAGAGGTTTTGGTCATCATTACTTCAAATGTGGTCAAGGAAGTTGTCTTACCCAAAGTCAAGTATGTTACAAAAATAAGTGTGCTGAAAAATGCCAAATTGATGCGGATTGTAAAAATGGAGAAATTTGCGATGAAAATTACAAGTTTTGTAGAATTGGATGTAGTGATCATTCACACAGTTATAATACCTTGGATCAATCTCATCCTTGTGTTCAAGGGTACACTTGTCATCAATCAAGATGCTTGAAATCTTGTCATGAGCATTCAAGTTGTGATGACACAAATCAGTATTGTGATATTGATCTTCAAGTTTGTCGTGACAAATGTACCAATGGTGATCATTGTAGTCAAGGATACCATTGCTCAAGTATTGGCCAATGTGTCAAAACTTGTCAAGATCGTCAAGATTGTTCTCAAGGACAACATTGCGATGAAGAAGAAAAGTATTGCAAAGTAAATTGTGACTCAAATCAAGATTGTGTCAACGGTCAGTTTTGCTCACAAGATGGCTCATGCCAATCTGGATGTACAAGTGACAAATCTTGTCCTCAAGGACACACTTGTCAACAATCCAAATGCTTGAAATCTTGTCATGACCATTCTAATTGTGGTGGTATTGATCAGTATTGTCATATTGATCATCAGGTATGCCATGACAAATGTTCCAATGATGATAATTGTAGTCAAGGATATCAATGTTCAATCAATGGTCAATGTGTGAAATCTTGTCAAGATCGTCAAGATTGCTATCATGGACAATACTGTCATGAAGATGGAAAGTATTGCAAAGTAAATTGTGGTTCAAATCAAGATTGTCTTAGTGATCAGTTTTGCTCACAAGATGGTTCATGTCAATCTGGATGTTCAATTAACAAACCTTGTGGTCAGGGTTACACCTGTCACCAATCCAGATGCTTGAAATCTTGTCTCAGGGATTCAAATTGTAATAGTACCAATCAGTATTGTCATATTGATCATCAGGTATGCCATGGCAAATGTTCAAATGATGATAATTGTAGTCAAGGATATTATTGTTCAAACATTGGCCAATGCGTAAAATCTTGCCAAGATCATCAAAATTGCTTTCAAGGACAACATTGTTATAAGGATGCCAATGAAAAATACTGCAAAGTAAATTGTGGCTCAAATCAAGATTGTCTAAGTGACCAATTTTGCTCACAAGATGGCTCATGTCAATCAGGATGTTCAAGTGACACATCTTGCGCTCAAGGATACTCATGTCATCAATCCAGATGCTTGAAATCTTGTCGCGAACATTCAAACTGTGATGGTTCCAATCAGTATTGTCACATTGATCATAAAGTATGTCATGACAAATGTTCCAATGATGGTCATTGCAGTCATGGATATCATTGTTCAAATCTTGGTCAATGCCTGAAATCTTGTGAAGATCACCAAGACTGCTTTCAAGGGCAACATTGCCATGAAGATGGAAAGTATTGCAAAGTAAATTGTGTTTCAAGCCAAGATTGTCTCAACGGTCAATTTTGCTCCCAAGATGGCTCATGCCAATCTGGATGTTCAAATGACAACGATTGTCCAAACTCCAAATGTCGCCAAAATCAATGCTTGAATCCTTGTCTTCAAGACTATGATTGCCTCCATTCTCATTATTGTCTAGAAAAATTATGTTTTCCATTTTGTAATTCAAATCAAGATTGTCTCAATGATCAAGGATCAATGAGTACCTGCTCCAATGGTAGATGTATCCTTACTTGTTCCAAGGATCAAGATTGTCCACAAGATTCCTACTGTAATAGGTAACCTCTGTCGTGCCGCGCCATGACCAGCACTGTAAAAAATATGGCGGGAAAATTCAAACTTAACTTTTTTTCAGAAACTCCAAATCTTGCAATCCAATTTGTCATTTTGATGAAGATTGCCAAGAAAACGAAGTTTGTTACACTAATGGTAAATGCTTACAAACTTGTTCGAAAATGCACCCAAAATGCCAAGAAAACTTCAGTTGTAATCACCATGAAAAAACATGCTTGCCAAAATGTCAAAGTGATCTGGAATGTAGTCAAGGCTTGAAATGCTTCTCTGATGGTTCATGTTTGAAACCATGTATGGCAGATAGCAACTGCGATGAATCTATTGAATATTGTAGCAAGTAAAAAAGCTTTTATCGAGCGCACGCCTTTTATAGTGCACCCCTTTTCGAGCACACGCCTTTTATAACGCACCCCCTTTTCGAGCGCACGCCTTTTTGACTGTACGCCTTTTTGACTGCACGCCTTTTCAACTGCACGCCTTTTCGTCTGCACGCCTTTTCGACTGCACGCCTTTTCGACTGCACACCTTTTCGACTGCACGCCTTTTCGACTGCATACCTTTTCGACTGCACGCCTTTTCAACTGCACGCACTTATTTTTCATTTTTTTCATCAATCATTTTCTCTAGGGAATTGGGGGCTTGTCTGCCCAATTGTCAAAATGACAATGACTGCGACACAAATCAAATCTGCGTTCTAGGAAAATGTTATGAGGCATGTAACATAAATACGCCTAATGCATGTCCTGCATCTCATACATGCCGAACACCAGCACAAGTAAATTTGATATTTTAGTTTGATTTTCAAAAAGGAATGACAATTTTTTTTTGTTCAGATGGAAGAATTACGTTCTGGAAATTCGACTACAAAACCTAAAATCTGCTTTCAAGACAATTACCAAAATATTGCTCCCACTGCTGCAACCCGTTATGCTGAGGATGCTGAAACATGCCAAAAAATGCTGAATGGACAAACAAGATTTGTTGTCAATTTCTGGACATATCAAAAATCCACAAAGATATGTAGGTTCAAATTGAACCAAACCTTGGGTCCTTTCGACTCTGATTGGATATCTGGCCCAAAAACTTGCTAAAAAAATTTGCCACACAGTGTTTGAAAATCCCTCAAAAAGTCTCAAAATCTAAATGAGACATTTTTGGTGATTTTCAAGCACTGTGCTCGGATGACATATGTGGAAATGATAAGAAAAAAATGCTGGAAATCCATAAAGGAAATAGAAATTGATAATAACGTTTTCACCCTCTAGTCATCTCGTAAATCATGAAGATTCCGATTGTGTTCATTTTCTTTGTTCATTTCCAAAGAGTTTTTGGAGGCTGTTGTAACTCCAATTATTGGTGCGATGGAGATCCAAGCTTCGTCAAACAACCACGAGTCAGTCAAGCTTTTGATAGGACGTCCAAAGTCATGATTTCCTGGGATACAACCTACTTACATTTGAGCAAATGTGCAGATTACTTCATTGTTAAATACGCACCTACAATCATCATCAATAGAAGACGACATCTAGCGGAAAAATTTGCCATTGCTCCAGTGAAGTTAGTTCGTAAAGAATCAATCGAAGATTGGAAAGATGTGAAAAATCCATTGGTCACCAAATACATTGCGACATTTGAAGCGGAAGACAATACGGATTACGTCATCAGGGTCATAGCGGTCGACAAAGGTTTAGGATGGGGTGAACATGAAGGCCAAGCAAAGGTCGAAGCTAAACCGATCATTTTCCATGTGAGACCATTTTGGCATCCTTTCAATTCAAAAATACATTTCAAGAAATCAAAGAAAGGACAGGAAAGGCATAGGCGAAATATGAGCTTAAGAACATAAAAGTGTTAGGTGAAGAAGTTGGGTACGAGTTATAAAATGATTTGATTTGTGCTTTGTGACTGATTGAAATACACATGCAATTTTTTGACTACTATGTCATTTTCAAATGTACTCGATGTCTCGTTTAGTTCCCACCTGTGTATATAAAAAAATAGAGTAGGGCCAAGGCCGCCATCTTGGTTTTGAAAATCAGCTGATTCTGCCAAATCTGACTTATTTATAAATTGTCAAAATCAAATAAATTTCCAAAACCAAGATGGCGGACTTGGCTTCACTCTATTCTTTATGCACACAGGTTTCCTAGAGCACTTGCAACATCAGTAGCTCCACAAAAACGAGTTCTTTAGTCTACAACGCAAACGCAACGGGGCATCAATCATGCTGATGAGGAACTTCACCACATTTTTTCTCATTTTCTTATTGAGTTTAACAAGAGTTTTGGGTGGCTGTTGTAACGACAATTATTGGTGCGACGGTGATCCAATCTTCCGTGAACAACCAAAAGTCAGTCAAGCTTTCAATAGTACCCGAGTTCGAATCACTTGGACGGAAGATTACCTACATTTGGCCAAGTGTGTGGATTACTTTTACGTTCAATTTGCACCTTCCGACACCTATGGATCACCTATTGTGGATTACACCTTTGTACCGGTGACTTTCGAACGTAAACCATCGTTGGATGATTGGGAAGAGGCCATGGAACCATTGGTTAGCAAATACATTGCAACCTTTCAATCGGAATACGATAAGGATTACATCATCAAGGTGGTAGCGGTAGACAAAGGACAAGGATGGGGTGAACTTGAAGGCCGAGCAATTGTCGAAGCTGAACCGATCATTTTTCATACTGGACCATTTATGGAACCTTTGCCAACTCCGGATCCTTTACAAGAACTTGAAGA
The DNA here is from genome assembly GCA_900157175.1 of Oithona nana. Lineage (NCBI taxonomy): Eukaryota > Metazoa > Arthropoda > Copepoda > Cyclopoida > Oithonidae > Oithona > Oithona nana. The sequence goes on from LT728062.1 coordinate 11,340, forward strand.
AACTCTTCGGAGAAAATATCCTCCTTCCAAATGCAGGTAAACGAAAGCGTGCGCTCAAAAAAGCGTGCGCTCAAAAAGCTTGCGCTAAAAAAAGCGTGCGCTCAAAAAAGCGTGCCCTCAAAAAAAGCATTAAAAATTGACAATTTTAGGCAAAACGGCCAAAATGAACAAAAATGCACAAAATACACAAACATGAAAACTGGACATAATTGGACAAAATTGGACCAAAAAGACAAAATTGAAAAAAATTGACAACGGTCAAAATGGATAAAATTGGACAAAATTGGACAAATGGCGCTCAAAAAATAAGATTTTTTATGCTTACAGTACCACCGATCCAGGTTGTGGATGGCAATTGGAATACAGTGTCCAAATCTTGTTCTTGTACTTGAACGCTACGGATGATGAGTTTTTTAGCGGCATCAATAGACATGTTAGACAAATTTAGCGGGTCTATCTTGGCCGCTAAATGACCGCGTACTTGGTATGACCTGATTGTAGCCTGGACCGCCAAGTGGGCATCTGTAATTCAAAATCATTTTAAAACAAGTAAAAAGCGAGCGTAGCGAGCAAAAATATTTTTAAAAAGCGTGCGCTCAAAAAAGCGTGCGCTTGTAACTCGCTTTGCTCGTTACAGTAAAGAACAGATGTGTAGTGAATTGGCCTATGAATGGACACAAGATTTGACCAACCACTTGAAACGATTTGCCATGCCTTTACACGATCCGGAACCGCTAGACACCATTGATATTTTAGATGAAGATTTAGAGGTGACCAAATATGAAGAGGGACAATTACACAATTTAGGACAATTTTTAGCTTTGGAACCCAAAGTGGACAAGTTAAATGAGACTTTAGCCATCAATGTGACATTATTAGTCAGACTATTGAGGACTACTTATCATTGGCAACGATTTTTCAGTAATGGAATTTTGAGTATGTATCATACGTGCGGTCAAGCATTGCCAATGGCAATTTTCGATGTAAGTACTTGAAAACGAGCGAAGCGAGTGATTAATCCTTCTTTAAAAAACTTGAAAATATTCATGCCGACGCTGCAGAAGTACTCGAAGTACACGTTCTTGACGTCGAACATGTTGCTGTCGGAGTACTCCTGATCGTCGAAGTTGTACCTGGTGTCCACGCAAATTTTCTGGAATTTTGATTTTTTTTCAACTTTTCAGGATGTTGATATAGAAGATGTGGAAGAAGTGGTGGCCAAAGATTGTATGTACCAAATCAATGTTCAATTAAGTCTCCCTATTCGTCCACTCAGTGGAATTGGAGCCACAATTGAATCCATTCAATTATCTGAATTGAAACAAGAAAATTTTCAATTTGATGCCACATGGTTCACATCTCATTTTCATAATTTAAAGTCCATTTGGGAGCAACAAAAACCAATCTTACAAGCCAAAATGGAGGCCGTCATTTATGATACATTCACCTCAACCATTCAATTCAACAAGCCTGGAATTTGGTTAAATCGAAAATATCGATTAATTGAGAATCAATTAATTGCAGCAAGCAAAGGAAAGAATTAATTTAGAATCTATTTTTATTTGTAATAATCGTATCACAATAATTGTTCAAGATAAATCCACTTCTTTGAATCCTTCCTTCATTTCTGTATCTTGAGTTTTACCATTGTCATCTTCCTCATCTTCATCATAGATACTCAAATCCTTGGAATAATACCAGACCCCGATATCCGCCAAAGTTCCCAAAAATACAAAAGCTGCCGGGAAAAATGATATCCAGGTACGCATTGCATCCGTATCATAGATCAAACAATGGGTTTGGTCGCCACATTTAGTTGTATCCCACAAAATACAGGTTGAATCCAGGATGGCGCCATAGACAAAAGGGGAAGGTAAAAAGGCAAAAAGGGACAAAAAACTGACGGAAAATGTGATACTGGCACTTTTGTCACGCATTTCTATGGACCTGAGGGAAAGTAACATATTTGGTATTCTGGTGGTTGAACCAACGATGGCAAAAACAGTGAGAAAACCAATCATGGCGTAGAATTGCGTACTGCAATCTACGGGACAAGTACCTATGGATACAGTCCCGGATTGGACAGTGAAGTTGGCTATGCTGCCAATGTTGGGTGGAGGTAGGGATGGGGAATTTTGTAGGCATTTGCAGTTGGTGTACTTGAGGATGGTACCGTTCAGCTCTTCATAGGATTCACAACCAGCATGGCAGGGACTGAAGTAGTTGGTGTATCCGTCTTCTTGACTACAGACGGGATTATAAGGGATACCTTCGCAACCACATCCTTGATTACATTCTGACATCACAATACTGAAAAAAAAATCACGTAAAGTTCGCAAAAGAGAACGCTCCAAAACGCGTGCAGTCCTGAACGAGAGCGCTCTTAACCGCGGGCGCTCCTGAACGAGGGCGCTCCTGAACAAGGGCGCTCCTGAACGAGGGCGCTCCTGAACGAGGGCGCTCCTAACTACGGGCACTCCTAACTGCGGGCGCTCCTAACCCCGGGCACTCCTAATCGCGGGCGCTCCTAAACGTGTGCGTTCCAAAACACGGGTGCTTTTTGAGCGTAAATAAACAAGCTCAGTGTTGAATTAATAGTTTTTTTGGCGTGAAAATTGTTACCTGTTTTCTGAAGAGGCAGTGATACTTGGAAAATAAGTTGGCGGACAAGCAAACAACGAAAAGCAGCAGATCCCCACAATAGCGCACACGTCCGCAAAAACGCACCATCCGGATAACGCTCGTCCTCTAAATCGGTACTTGCCAATGATCCAACCAGAAACCAACATTCCAACCACTGAGGATACAGTCTTTGGTACTCCTCCAGCTGATCCGGAGACTGAAGCTTTTTGTCTAAAGTGAAATTCAATGTATTTGGGGAAAAATAGAAACATCCCAATGATTCCAAACAAAAAAGCCGCTCCGGAAATATTGTTCAAAACGTAAACTTTGGAGGACAGTAAACGTTTAGCCACTTGTTTGTAGTCGTTCAACCAGTCTTTCAAGGTCTCTGGTTGATCTTTGGCATCTTGTTTCTTGTCTAATCTTTGGGCATCAGTCTCAGATTTGGAATCAAATCGGGCGGGAAATAAAGTTAACCAGGGAGAAAAAATCATGAGCAAAACCGCGATGACCACAAATCCGATCCACCAGGCACCTATCCATCTGGGGTGGCCTTCGGTGATACCTTCAGGTCCTTGTCCAGGATCCACATAGTACGCTAAGCAAGCTGACCCCAAAAAGTAGCCTAAAGTGGGTCCAATAACTCGGGCGGAGAAAACCACGGACAAGGCGAACGGACTGTTGCCACGTTCGGTGTTATCGTCAACGTAAGGAACACCGAATGAGTAGTAAAATGAGACTCCAATGCCAAGCAAAAAGATGCCCAGAAAGACAATGCCAAGACTGGCCCAATCTTTGTTATGCACTGATCCGTCACATTCGCCTTCGGCGATCCGGATTTTGCCGGAATTGCAAACTTGATCAGCGGGTTGTAAATCTCCTGAAGCCACCTAAAAAGTCAAAGAAAAATGAGCGTGACACAAGTGTGCAAAATTCGCACCTCACAGATGTGCAACATTTCAAAATTGAATTACATCAAAGTGAGCGAAGCGATTTTGTTTCGTATTTGCGTTCGTTAATGCGTGCACTCGTTAAGGCGGACGCTCGTTAATGCGGACGCTCCTCAACGCGTGTGCGCGTTAACGCGTGCGCTTCAAACGCGTGCGCTTCAAACGCGTGCGCTTCAAACGCGTGCGCTTCAAACGCGTGCGCTTCAAACGCG
>LT728062.1:70244-84829 GCA_900157175.1 Oithona nana
AGCTACGTTTATTTGAAATGAATTGTTCGTGAAAAAGCGTGCACTCGAAAAAAGCGTGCACTCGAAAAAGCGTGCGCTCGAAAAAGTGTGCGCTCGAAAAAGCGTGCGCTCGAAAAAGTGTGCGCTCGAAAAAGCGTGCCCGCGAAAAAGCGTGCCCGCAAAAAAGCGTGCCCTCGAAAAAGCGTACATGCACTCGAAAAACAGGTTTTTGAGACATTTTTAGCAATTTTCCAACAGTGTGCTTATAGTTATGCTGCATTTGGTTTTGATAGATTCATTGGGTTATAAAGGCAACTCAATGCAGACATCGTAGAAGACGCCGCCGCAATTGACTGCAGTAGGCTAACTGCAGTACTACAACCCTTTTTTCAATAGCCAATTTGCCTATGAAAAAAGGTAGTAATGCCATGAATGAATAACTAGAAACTCCAGGAAGGCATTGCTGCCTCTGTAATACTTTTGTATTTTTTGACTTGATCAAGGTCGACTTGTAGTGTAAATCAAGTTAGCCTCATGATTTATTCAGAGTCATCAGAGGCTACAAAAAAAGATTCGAACCTTTTCTTTCTTTTTCTTGACTTTTGGATTGAATGCTGTACTATAAAGTGCATTGACTCTTAAGATCAAAGTTAATCAAAGTTGTGTACTTTAACAGAAAGTTGATCAGGAAACTGTCCTAAACTTTTGTATTGTTACATATGATGGATAGAAGAATTAGTGATAGTGCTTTCACTTTTTGTATTATATCGTGTCATATTCCCTGCAATACAACTGCTTACTTCCACGGTACATTTCCCCTATACTTACTCTTGAACGACAAACTTTAGTACAGCCAATAGTAGTACACAAGTGTATTATGGCACTAAAGCTGATACTACTACCATAAAAGGCCCCAATTTCAAGGCCACTGACTTTTCTTAACTAAAGTACTTTAGAACCGATGTATTCATAATAAATTTGAATACATTTGTCATGTCACTCAGTATATCAACAAGGGAAATGAATTGGTAGCTTACTGAGTTTACTACTGAGAGACCGAGGAGTGCGCTCTTGAGTGAAAGGCCTTCTTCTTCTTCTCAGTTCTCTTGCGGCCGCGGCCTTTCTAGGCACCGCTTTTGCAAGGCCACAACGGTTCAGTTGGCTGTGAAACCGGCCACAGAAAGGAACAATCTCTAACGAGTCGTAGTGCTGCTAGCAAAACTTCAGCTACATACAAAAGTGCATTTGCTGAGAAGAAAAGAAAACCTTGCTGAGAAAATCTGCAGTGTAAGCTGTGCTGAAAAACACCCCCAAAAAATGGACTTAGTACAACCCTTACAATTATGCAGATTTTTTTTTTCTAACAGGATTAGAGGTCAAAATACAGACTTGTATTTTGACCGTTATTATTGCACTTCTTAAAAATAGCTTCAAATTCGATACTTTTCATACTTGCAAACGCTATGAGTAAAAAAAAAATTAAACGCTTACTAAAATTTTGATTGTATCAGCATAGCTTACACTGTATTTGTATCCTAAGTACAATCATGTTACAATAGAAGTCGATTAGTCGATCGCCAAGCGCGGAATGTCCTCTTCCGGCCGCTACATCGGAAATCCTCTGTTTGAGGCCACCTCAGGAGCCATTCCAAGCACTTCCACACAAACAAGTTCGAAGAGTTCCGGCTTTTTTCAAGACATATCCGATTCCGCGAGTGTAAACACCTCTCAAAGGCGCCAAGCTTTCAGCTTTGCCTACTCAGCAGATTCCGATTCCGCTACTGCAGAATCGACATCCAGAGCTCACCTAAGAAATCAGCGTCATTTACCATTCAGTCTAGATTCGCCACCGCTAGATGGCGCTACGGCTAATTCTAGGTACTTGGGAGTGCCTAATAGTTATTCCAGCAATATTGAATCCACGCGTTTTTCACTTGACTCTCTGCCTCATTCTTCGCGTGAATCCAACAAATTGCCGTTTAGTAGACACCATTCCGTTGACTCCCCTGAACATGTCCGTCGGAGCCAATTTAGGTAAGTGCCTCTAATCACAGTGGGTGAAAATCGCTCAAAAACTGTCATTTTTTCAATATTTATAAAAGGCTCGAAAGGCTCGAAAGGCTCGAAAGGCTCAAAAGGCTCAAAAGGCTCAAAAGGCTCAAAAAGCTTCAAAGGCTAGGAAACATAAAATAATTTTGAAAATCTAAGACTTTTGAAAATCTAAAAATTTCAAAAATCTAAGAATTTTCAAAATTGCCAGAAGGCATAAGGTTAAGCCAAAAGGCTTAAGGTTGTGCAATTTGACTAAATCGCGGAAGAACAAGAGAAAATACAAAGATGTAGAAGCGCGAGCAGCTATAGCTCGCGCTTAAAAAATGCGCGACTTATACGGGGCATTAGGGTTCAAAGTGAAAAAAAAATGTGAGGCAAGTTTAGAGAATTTTCAAACACTGTGCTAATTAAATTCATGTCAAAAACCGGATTTATTATTCAAATTCTTAATTACTATGCAGCAAAAGCCGACAACATCACGTGTCGGAACTTTTGCGGGATTTCCAAAGACATTCCGGCATCCATTCCGTTGGCACCGGTGTTTCCAGCGAAAGTTCCGCTCGATTATTAGATGACGATGATTACGGACAATTGTACATTGCCAACAGCGAAGAAGAAAGCGAGGCTGCAAAACTCTTTTTGGACCATCATGACACAGATGTACCCGGACCTGCCCCCGAGGTAGCCCCTCCCCGACCTGCCCCAGGAGATCGTATTCATTTCTACGATAAAAATTTCAGTGATTACCCTGTGATCTATAGGTAAGTGTCAAGGGTGGTAGTAAAACGCAGACCACTATTATTACCTAACCTAAACCAGCAAGTCTGCAGAATTTACCTTGGTCCCTTAACAGTATTCTCCAAATAGTCTGTGAGTTAGCGTTTCAATACCACCGCTGGTCTGCAAGGGTGGAAGTGAAACGCAGACTCCGTAACTATAAAATTATAACCCAACCTCGTCCTATATAAGTAGTCTCCAAAAAATCCCAAAAGAAGAGTATGTACAGGCAGTGATCTGCGTTTTAATACCACCGGTATGCAATATGCCCTTTTGATTATTGTTATCATTAGTGCGTGTTATTGACAAAAAAATCCTACTTTACCTTGATTGTTACTTTGCAGGCAAAGACCCAAGCACGGAGACAGCAGCTCCAGCACCTCAAGAGCTCCAGTCTTACAGTCTTCGGGAGTAGTAGTGAATCGTGACCTCAATGACAACTATAATCAGCAAGACAATCAACAACAAACTGGTGCCAACGCTGCTGCTGCTACTTCCAAAGGTGCGGTAGCTGCCGCTGCTGCTACTTCGGTGGTAAACTTTGAAGTAGTTCCTCAAAAGCAACAGCAGCAGCAGACCACCAAACCTTCAACTTCAACTGGTGTTGGAGGCCCAGAGAATGGTGAGAGTTTTGGGATACAAAGTTCAGCAACTCAACCAAATTCTGTGGGAAGCTATGGAATACAGCATCAGCAATCCTCAGGACAACCTGGAAATCTAGCTGAGTTTCAAAAATACGGACAGCAGCAGCCAAATACTAGCCAAGACTTGACTGGACAGTCTGGACACCAGCAGCAGCAGCAAAATGGACAACAATATGGACAAGTACTGTCACAAGGCTATGGACAACCAGCCTATGGACAAACAGGATCTGGACAGAAATACAATAATACCTCTGGACAACAAACTTATGGACAGAATAATGGCTCAGTACATCAGCAAGTCTATGGACAAAATGGTACTGGACATCAAGCATATGTCCAAGCTGATGTGATTCAACAAAATTATCCTTACAACCAGACTGGTCAAGGACAAGTACAACCATCAAACCAGACAGGATATGAAGAGCAATACAGTCAACAATATGGATACACAAGTAGTCAACAAGGTTCTTCTTCATCACAAACCTATGGACAAAGATTGAATCAAAATGGACAAAGCTATGGACAACAGCAGGCAGATTATTTCAGCCAGAATTTTGGTGGTGGACCAGGACAGAATTATGCCTTGTCCCAGAATTATCCACCTTCCAAGTCCAGTGGCTTAGCTGGCTCTTCATCAAGTGTGCAGAATAATGGTAAACAAGAGTATTGGAAATGGAATCATAGTAACCATAGTGACAACCTGACAACCTCAAACTTATTGACCTCAAACGGTGGCATGGCTCATGCTCATGCTTCTTTCTATGGCATCACAAAACCTAGCCTAATGAGCAACAATACTAGCTTTTTCTACAACAATGGTCATAATACAGAACAAACTGCCTTTCATCACGTAAGTATAATAATCAGCAAACATTTATGCCATCCTAGAGGCCTTTTCCAAGCATTGTTAACACAAAATCTGCTATTCATAAATTGTGTTTGGCTACTGAAGGTCTAAAAGGCATGACTAATTTATTGACTTAGAAAGAAAGGTGGAAATGCTGCCTTTCAAAGTCAGAAAGAAAGTTGATGAGAAGAAGACTTTCTTTCCTTACTCTCATATCTATTCTACCATGGGAAAGGTTGTAGACTACAATGAGAACAGGGAAAAAGTTGCTTAATTAGAGGCATGCATGTCATAACTCCACTAATGTAATTGTGTATTACTATTCCAGAAGAAGTAATGAACTACAGAGTCATAGAGTAAAAACAGTTTTGGTTTCAATTTTTGAACATGCTTTCTTTTGAACATATATGTTGTGGTGTTAGGTACATATGTTTGTAAGTGACACTTATAAATGGTCTGCACAATGCAGTGTGGGCAATAATAATGTCCAATTATCCAATACTTTATTCTAGGTACTTCCCGCTGGAGTGAAAAATGATTTAGGAGTCAATTTGGACCTAGTCAAAGCAATTGATGATCCGACAACTTTCTTCAACGATGGAATACGAAAAATCGATTTTGTTCTAGTGTATGAAGAGTCTGCCAAAGACACTATGGAGTTCCCTGAAGACATTGTGGACAACACAATGGCAATCGACGCGGAGTTTGATAACATCAGCAAGTAAGTAGTCTACCACACCAATCTAAAGGTAGTATGTAATGGTATAGTAGCCAAAGTATCTGCTTACATAGAGAGATGGGAAAGAAAGACAGTAGTATCAGAGAATTAGAGATAAGAGCCACATGTGAAACTTCTTCTTGACTTTGCTGTACAAAGTTGCTGTCCTGTGAGAAAAAAAAAGTTCAAATGGTATTCTTTGTGGTTGTGAGCTTCAAGCCCCTTCAACTAAGCCCTTTCCATAGCACTCAGACTGTTTGGGTACATAGTATAGTAGCATGTCCGTCATGCTCTGTTCCAACTGGCCTCTTGAGACTTGCACTTGTACTTCAATTTAACTTATTCTAAAATAAGGTAAAATTATAAAAATGTCAACTTTAAAGATTATCTCAAGAATCAAGTGGTTTGGACCAAGATCATAATTAGCATGACCAGATTGGCCAGATTGACTCAACACACATTTGCTTAATGAAGGAATACTTTACCAATATTTACTAGGTCTAATAATCTTTTTGACCGCAAAAGTTCCAACAGTACATTGTTCTTGGGCCAACTTTTCCAGATTAGTGGATATGTACTCAAAATACGAGTACTATTGGTTTGGGTAAGTTCTTGCAATATATTCTTCTTCTTCCCAGACCCAAGTTTCCATCCTCGGGACAAAGTCTTGCGAACTGCATTGAGAGTCTAGACCAAGGCCCCAAATTGTACATGTATAACAAGAGATAATAAGACTTGGAAAGACCATTTTAACATGACTTTAGACATGACTGCTTTAGCACAAGACAAATGAATGATATACAAAGAAAAAAGATTAAGACCATACCAAAGTGTTTTGAAAATCACCCCAAAAAGAAATTTGAAGCAATTTTTCATTCTTCTTTTCTTCTTTTTTATGGTTGCAGAGGCCTCAAAAAGCGGCAAAAGTTTAGCCTGTGGCGTCAGAAATTCATGGCCAGCCTCCAAACCATTGGACTGGAAATAGAAGAGGTAAGTGTCCTTGCCTACTTTTGGCTAGGCAATAAGAAAAGGAGAGGATAGAAAGCATTAGAGACTATCATTGTTTTCTTTATCCCCAGAGATACTAGGAAAGGTTTTCCAAGCTCTCTCCTAACATTAGAGGTAGCAGAGGAGCCCCTGGAATTGGATGTAAATGTATTTTTTCTTCTACTTACTTTGACTTCAAAGATATTTTTGATAGAACAGGCATGAAATAGCAAGTATTTTTGATGATATAGTCAGGTCCCATGGGAGATCATTTGGCCTTCCCAAATGCTGACATGCATAGCATGTAAAGGGAGTTACCCTTCAATTGATCAAGAGATAGAGGTAAGTGTAGCATAGAATGAATTCATCTACTACTGGAAAATTCTATGGAAAAACTGAATTCCACAGAGTTTGTGGAAAATGTTAGTTTCCATTCATCTATCTCTACACTAGTGTAGTACTCTACTCTACACTACAGTGGAATTTGGTCTTCCAACATAAAAAGTAGATGAGTTCACTCTTTTCTGCTACACTGGAGAATTGAACCCTAATTCCCCCAAACCTATAGGAGTACAATGCATTATTGGAATTCCTTGGAGGTTCTTTTTTTCACATTTTCCAAGGATTTTAATTTAACAAAGGCTAAAAGTTTAAATTGAAAAAAACCTTGGCAAGCAAGATGAAATCTCAAAAAAGTTGGTCTTCCTTTGACATTTAGACTTTGAGGCAATAAACCTTCTGGTCTTTGCTTGCAGCAACTCTAAAAATAGACTCAAGTACAACTACTGCTGCCAGTATTGATCCAACTCAAGCTTATTCAATGAGCCAAACCAGCTTTCATTATTCATTACTACTGCAGAAAGAACCAAGCTTTTTAAAGAAAAAAGTTAATTTCTGATTGTGTCAGCAGGTTTTTTTAAGTACCTTACCCCACCTCTTATCTGCTAATGGATCCTGTGGGTCATTATTCATTCCAATCTCCTATCTGCAGAACCATTTTGTGTGAAGGAATTTATCGCGACATCTACCAATTTCTAACCCTGTGCACACCCAATAGATTATTCTTCTAAAAGTCAACTTAGAAAGCCAAGTAGGAGAGAAAGAAGACAACATTTTGAACTTTATTTTAATATCTTTTGGGCCACAGGTGTGCATGTCAATTTAATTTCTCTCTATGTGGAAGATGAGGATTCTGAATTTGCTACTTTGAAAGTCAGCTGAAGCTTTTACTTTTGATGTCATTTGAGCTGTAGTAACTTTCAATTGAATTTCAGAGACATCTTCTTCCAATTCCATCATATTTTGGTCTCTAATTGATAAAAGGGAGTGTTAGCTTTCACAATACCTTCAAAAATGCAAAAGCAATGGAAAAATGCATCTTTTACTTCTGTAACGCATCAATCGTGAGAAAATGTGCAATTGTAACTCAAGCCTTAGATAAGAAAGCAGCTCAGGATCGGAGGGATGACAAATTGAAAAGCATTAATCCAATTCAAACTTTTACAGCATCTTGCATACACAGAGGTAAAAAAAAGTATTGCAACATTTCATCACACTTTGAATGAAAAAGTTTTATAAAAACTAAGAGCAAAACACAATTTGCTCATTGATATACTATTATCTCGACCAGAAAAAAACTATCTATTCACACTTGTTCTTACTGTTTGAATGCGTGCAACAACTACTTACAAAAAAGGATGAGAAACAAAACAACCATCAGCTAGAAATGGGATTGTCATTTCTAGGACTTCATGATCACTGTGGAAAGTGGAAATTACTTTGTATATAAAAAAAGTCTCATTTTTACATAGTGTTTGAAAATTCCTACGATAAAAATTCAAATATTTGAAAAATTTTCAGACCTGTTCAAGACACATACTTTCAAAAAGTATCTACCTAGATTCAGATACTTTTGAAATACTCTTCGAAAAAAGTATGTAGATACAGATACTTTTAAGATACTCTCCGAAAAAAGTATCTAGATACATACACTTTTGAGATACTCTATGAAAAAGTATCTAAATGCAGATACTTTCAAGATAGTCTCCGAAATAAGTATCTAGATACAAAAACTTTTGAGATACTCTCCGAAAAAAGTATCTAGATACAAGATACAGTAACTTGATTCTTGTATCTAGACACAGATACTTGAACAGGTCTGAAAATTACCAAACTTTTTGGGGGTGATTTTCAAACACTTTGTTTCAACATAACCTCAGCAATCCCAAAATTGTTTGTTAGGAAATAATCCCCAAAATGAGACTTTTATTAATACAAAAGTTATTTTTTTGTCAACATTGTGAAGTCAATCCTTTGAGTTTTTTTTTCACCATGCCCTGGAAAATCATTTAATTTCAATTCTAATATCTTTTTCTTTTATTTCTATAGGAAGTCCTGCATCGTTCGAAAAACACACTTCATTTCATTCGGATGCATGGTCCCTGGCCTTTGCTCTGCAGATACGCCGAGGAATTAAACTTACGAGCCCCAATTCAGGTAAATGAAAGAGAAAAGGAAAATTGCATTGAGAATTCCAGCATCTTCATACATAATGCACTGTATTCTATTCATTCTATTGAAAGTTTGAATGAAGGAAAAAACTTTCCTTTTCTTCTCTTCTTCTGTTAGTGGTCATTCCACTAGATTTAACTTGTCCTCAGACTTTGAAGGCAAAAAAGGTTCAAAAGACAGGATTTTGCAGCATGGTGCATTTTAAAAGCTGAGAAAAAAACTTAAAAGTTATTATATCAATAGTAAATCTTGCAACACCAAAACAAAAATTAATTTGTTTTACTTACCATGCCTTTCAACAAGGAGGTTTGTTTTCAAAATGTCCTTTCTTCTTTACTTTTGCACATATTTATTCTGATGCAATATTTCACAACAGCCTTTTTGAAAAAAAAGTCTGTTTTTTCTTCTTCTTTCACACTTCGTCTTTCACTTGAATGAAAATCGTTTATCAAACTGTACTGTATGCACTTTTTTTGTATAAAAGAAACTAGACATGTTGAAAGATGGGTTTGGGTTAAAAAGGCTTCTTATAGCCTTACACCGAAACCTCGTTAAAGTATCTGTAACATAATAGCAAGAAGGGGAAAAGTTGTCATTTGTATCTGCTAGATGGCGTTAGATACTCAAGTACATTAGTGCTAGCGTCACAAATACCTGCAGTTATTGAAATACACTGAAGCCTCCATATAGTCGAGTTTTCAGGCAGTATTTTTATCTGCTGAGAATTCGATACAGTCTCTTACAAATTCAACTACATCGAGGTCTTAGTGTAACTGAGTAACTAACGCCATCTAGCATGATCAAATGACAACTTTTTAAAGTAAAAAATCTCGACTTTATCGAGGTGTTAGTGTACATTTCGTTCAGTAAGATGAATGAATGTAGGATGAACTACTAGCAGAATAGAAGTCTAATTAGAGTAAGCCAGTGCCTCAGGTGCCTGGATGTCCCTTGAGACTTGAAGAGTCCATCAAGGTATGAGCAAGACCATAAAAATGGCTTTAATCGAAAATTGCCATGATGTGTACTGTATTTGCCAATGCTCTTTGTAGTTAGTGTAGTAGTTCCTTTGCTACACATGGTTTTTGTCAATCAAGGTGTGAATTAGCTGCCAAGGCAGCATTAGCACCGCATTGCGGCTCCGGATACAAAACAGCAGAAAAAATATCTAAACTAACTTTCATTTATCCTCTCTCTCTTTTTTGCTCCCATTTTCAGCCACACTTTTATACCCAAGTGAGTGATGATCATGATGATGATGACCAAAAGCTGGATTAAAAGAATATGCTTAAAAAAAACACAATTCACCTCCTCCTTCTGCTTTTTAATTAATTAGATAATTATATGTATTGTCAAAGGAAGCACGTTGTATTTTAGAAATACTTTTTTCACAATATTTGAAAAAAAAGATGAGATATTTTCCGTGATTTTCAAACATTGTGTAGTACTTGTCCGCTTCTGCATTAGAACCGAGAAATGAGTAATAATTCGTTTAGTTTGTATTACTAATACAATTGTGTCCTGTATTCCGACCCATGCCATGACTTTTCACATTTCCCTATTGTACCAATCGCAAGCAAGCCAATTCCGAACGGGAAATTGACAATACATGCGTAGTATTATGCATTACGTTGTATTGACTTTTGTCCAATCTAATAAAGGATTATTTTTCCTTTGGACAAGTCTTGGTATGACTTTGAATGTAATAATTACTGCAGTGCAATAAGTCCTAGAATGATTGCTTTAGTATACTGCGGTTTAAAGGAGCTGAGGAAAAGGCGCAACGGAAATAATATGAAGAATACTACAGATCACCACCCACTCTGTATCCAATACATTTATACTTGTTGTATGTACTATCTAATACAGCATCAACCTTAAAAAACGCTACCTCACCATCACTAAAAAATGATGTATTCCACAGACCTGTTTAAAGTATCTAAACTAGATACAGTATCTAGATTAGATCTATATCTCAATGAATTGGTATCTAGATACTTTTTTAAAGAAATCTAGATTTTAAATCTAGATCCTAAAGTATCTATATGAGTTAGATCTTTTTAAAATGTATTTGTATCTAGATACATTTCTTCAAAAAAAATGTCTAGATACTTTTTGAAAGGTTCTACAACAGGTCTGCTATTCCACTGATCCTTAGCCAAATCTAAACTTTAGTCATTGATCCCAATCTAGATTTAATTTTACGGGATGATCTTACCTAGTCAATGTCATATCCCCAAAGTAGATAATGTTGAAAAGTTTGTCGCATATCCAAAATCTAACCTTTTTCTGACTTTGTAGGCTCACCCTAATCCCTCTGGAAATTGGTCAGAATGGATTCTAAGTGCACTGAGGCTTCCTAATGCAATGAGTGATGATGTCCCAAAAAGACCTCTGGATTACTATACATGTCCTTTCAAGTCAACCAAAATAGACAAGTAAAAAGCAAAGCACATTTAAAAAATATCTAGATCTAGATTTCCAAATACTCTTTGCAGATTCCTGGGTTCTAATGACACAAGCAGCTTCTTTTCAAGAGCTCAAAGGTCCCGCATGGTGTACGAAATCCTGGCCACCACCCCATTCGGCAAAGAAAAGAAGGGCGAAGTGGGCATTGAAAGAATGGTAGAAGAAGGAGCTTACAGCGCAGCATTTCCATTACATGATGTAAGCCACTTCTTCTCAGAATTTTCTTCTTTTTAGCATATCTTTTTTGAAAGCACTTGTGTGGGAAGTCCATTTCCTCTCTTCTTTTCTTATCTTTTAAAGAAAGGTCAGAGGGGCAAAAAAAGAAAGGCTTAAAAACAGAGTGACCAATCTTGTATGTCCCAAGGGAGTATGTCTGCCATTAAGTTATCGTATTACAGGATTACTTACTACTCCTCATACAAAAATATAGAATACATAAAGTACATTTCTACTATGTATTGTATACAAAAGTAGAGAATGTATCTCAAAGCTTTTGGGAACAGAAGCGAAAAAAAAAAGGCACGAAGATAAATGGTACCCATGAGACTCTAGGTATCTTTCTCGTGCATAGATATACATAAAAGAAGCTCAAGACAAAAGTTTAGACTTGTTGCATGATGACAAAATGAAAGGGCTTAAGTGCTGACTAATCAGAGGGCTTTGTTCTTTTAGTACTAAATTGCACAAGTTTTAGACTTTAGTTGTACATGCCACACCACATATGCTACAAGTTTTGTTTCTACACTTTCTTAACTCTCTGTTGGGAAAATGAAAAACCTGCAGCAGCAGTAGCAATATTCCAAAGTTTCTGTTTCTGTTTAAAATGTGCACAACTACTACTAACTTGTAGTTGTAAGCTCCTGATACCAAAAAACCTTTGTTCAACAAAAGAAAATGCATTTCTTTACATTACATCTTAGTCATTCAACAAGCTAGAATGTTATAATGAAACTTTAAAAGTGACTTAGGTTCTTTATAGATTTTTTGGTTATGTCAAGAAGCACATTTGTTCAACGCTAATATAATCGATCAAGGCCCCAAACTTGTGCCATTGTCAGTTGTCACCAACAAATGTAAGGACTACTCTAGAAGCGCCTTGGGTTACAAAAGGCCAGAAGGCCAATTGAAGCAAAACTTACTTTCAAAGCTCCTTTCTCTCATTAGCCAAATAATCCACTTCGTCAGTCGGCAGTCGGCTTAAATTCCAAAAAACTTCTTCCTTTTCCTTTCATTTTCGGAAGTTTCTGTGTCCACGTCGTGTAAAAGTAAAATATATTCGCGACCCTTTTCTTGAACTTTCCTCGATAAGACCCTGAAATGAGAACTAGAGTTAAAATCTGATAAAAATTAAAATCCGGATTGAATTAATCAGTTTTTTTTTTATGAATTTAGCGAATTTGAGATTTGACGCACGTCAGCTGACGTTGAGTACGCTGAATACTGAGAACTGAACCGCCAAACTTTGTTTATCAACAAACATTTTGGCGGAATATTTTACTTGAATTCTTTGTTCAATTTTGTCTATTTGGAAGGAACCCAATTCCTAAAGAGGCCAAAAATATAAGCAAGATTCGCCGTTTCTCATCTCGGGACACAAAAACCAGTTCTGTTTTCTTCATAAGAGTCTGGGTAAATTGCATGGAGGTCGTTCTTGTACCACTTTGAGGAAACACTAAGGAAGCTGGGAGCTCGTTCCAAATAGCTAGTGTAATGTCTGAAACCAACAGTTTCGCCCTCTAGCCTCTCTTTAAGGAGGCAACACAAGTAATTTGAGTTCTTGCACTCTAGTGACACTAGAAACTTTCTCAAAAAAAAACCCTCCAGTATCTCAAGGGACGAATACTTTACATTACAATTTCAAGTCTTTTTTTTGGGGGGGAGCTATTTCTTCATTAAGTCTCCTATTTTTTTGCCTGGCTGGTGAACTTATTTTTCTCTCAACCAACTTTGAAGACAAGTATTTCCATTTGCTACAAACTATGTCTGGCACAAGAAAATTACCAAGACTTTTTTTTACTGCAGAATGCAGAAGACCTAAGCAAAACTGTACTCAGCAACTGAAGGCCTGAATATTTACCTTGTGAAACAAGCAAGCAAAGCGTTTGTTTGTTCTCTGCACAACTTTTCAAAGTCCTACTCTGCTTTCCTTACTTTTCTTCAATGTAAGGAAATATCCGAAATGTTACAAGGAGACCAATTGTTTCCAGATTGACATGGGACTGTCAATGTAGCAAAAAGATTGGATTTTTCGGTCTTCTATCTAACCTAAGACCTTATAGGGGCTGAGTATATCGTTCACGCCTCATAGTTTCTTATGTATTTGATTTATAGGGTCCTTTTGAACATCCCGGTCCGGGCACCCCGCCATCTCAGCTGAATACCAGGCAAATTCTCTACGAATATTGGGCTCGTTGGGGCAAATGGTACAAGTACCAACCTTTGGACCATATACGAGAATACTTTGGCGAGAAAATAGCCATCTATTTTGCTTGGCTAGGTAAGTTATGAATTAAATAGTTTTTCTAAAGCAGAGCGAGGGAGGCCGAAGGCCGACCGAGCGAAGCGTCTTTAAATTTTTTTTGTAGCAACAAAAAATGTTACATTTCAATTTTCATTGTTTAAAATTGAAACTTTTCTTATTGCTTCAAATGAAACACTTTTTTGGTTAAAAATACATTGACTACATTTCGAGAATACATCTGTGGAAGCAGTACAAGGTGATGACTTTCCCATCCTCGGATTCACGGTCATTTCCCTTTGGAAAAGGAGCTGCTTGGTTCTCTCTTTCATTCTTAGTCTGTGGTTCTGGGATCGTCGCGGACTCGCGCTTTAGATGTGTAAGGAAGACTTGTAATACTGTACTGTAGATGTCAGAATACATGCATGCTCTAGACACGAAGCATCTTCTAATGCAAAGTGATGATCTGCTACTGCTGAAAGAGAACATTTCTTTTATTCATCATGAAAGGCTAGGCTGTCTCTGTATCATGTTCAAGGGATAACATCTTTATTGTATTTGGGGTAACTTATGGTAGACCAACAAGACTGAAAATGCTTTTCAATCTCATTTTAATAGCATTGCTGAGATTAACAGATCTCAGTAGTGAGTCAAGTCTCAGCATTGAGTAAAGCAATAACAACGCACCCTAGCAATCAAAACAATAATTAAAAGCAAATACTACCCCAAGTATGTCACTTGTAGGACCGCATCGAGCAAGCTTACTCGCGGTCAAAAAATCTTTTCAAAGTGTCAATTCATTGACTTTTCTTTTGCAAACTTTGGTATTAGGTGCTTCAGATTGCATTGTGCAGAAGCATGTGAATAATGTAGTAGAAAAGTAGATATCCAATGCTGGTTTTAGCAGAACTGAAAGTTGGAAACGACATCTTGAAAAAAAGATAGATTGTGCATCTCTGTCATGTCACGGAGGAGATCTCCAACCTTGAAAAAGAAGAGCAACAGCTGCAAGAAAAAAAGGGTCAATGAAAGGAAAGAAAAAGTTCTTTTCAATTATAGATAGAAAAAGGAAGGTAATAGTAGACACGGTGTTTGAAAATCACAGAAAAAGTCTCATTCAACATTGCGAGCGAAGCGAGCTAC
>LT728063.1:6932-25069 GCA_900157175.1 Oithona nana
TGTGTCACATTGGTTAAAAACTGGTCGAAAAAGTCTCATTTTACAACTTTTACTTGAAGTTGGAACCCTTTTTTGCACCCAAAAATGATCTAAAAGTGGGGGAATTAGGGTTCCAACTTTGAAAACAAACGTTGCTCGCTTCGCTCGCAATGTTGTAAAATGAGACATTTTTGGTGATTTTCACACTTTTGCCGCTGTGTTTCCTCTTGTTGATATTCTATCTCAAAATTGAAAACTTCCATGATTTGTCCATGATGATTTTAACGTCCATCCATCCGAGGCTTTTTCGTGCTCACCATTTCACATACCTGTGCAAAGCCAAAAAATGAACTTGAATTTTTGTATCAAAAGTTCCTGCAAAAGTGGTGAAATTTGAATTTTCGCGCCAAAAATCACGTAAAAAACATGTTAATTTTTCTCAAGTAAATATGATAACATTTGAATTTTCGCGCCTAAAATTGGGGTCTTTGAACAGGTATGTAACTCATGAAAAATCCATGCAACCGAAAAACATTGCCGCGTTTCCTCCAAACATCAAATATGTCGCATTTTATATGAAGGCGAATCATCCCAAAATTCAAATTCACAAACGTTGGGGTGTGATCAGGAGCAGAGTTTCCAAGCTAAACAAACCAGCATCATGACATAGATAATAGCGCAATTATGTGGTTGTTGCTCCCCCCTACTAGTCTTCTTATGTTGAAGAAGCGTCTTCTTCAAGTTTGCTTCAGATTTTTCTAGTCTTGCAAAATATACAAGTCAATGATTTATATGAAGAAAATATTCACTGCGGTGCTGCTGATGTTTTTACAGGGTGTGCAACAAGTTTTGGATATGAATTTTTCAATCCTCCAAAAACTGGTGAAACTGAATCTGAATAAATCTGAAACTGAATCTGGATATGAAATCTGAAACTGAGAAGCCAAAATTGAATCTGAATCTGAAACAGAATCTAAAACGAAACCCGAATCTGAAATCTGAACTTGAATCTGAAATCTGAACTTGAATCTGAAGCTTAAGCTGAATCTGAACCTAAACATGAATCTGAATCAAAAATATTAATTTGAATCTGAACCTAAAGCTGAATCTGAACCTAAAGCTGAATCTGAAACAGAACCTGAAAATAGAATCTGAACAGAATCTGAAAATAAATCTGAAGCTGAATCTGAATCTGAAGTTGATATGAAGCTAATCAAATCATTTGGGATATTTTAAATGTAGATCAGTTACCCTACTTGTTGGGACACCCTGTATTATTCTGCATTGAAGTTGGTGGAGAGATCCGTCGACACGCAATCATCATCATCATCGCGCACTCGATGAATTTTGAAAAACGCCCTAGGCGCACCAAAAAGTCTCTTACTAAATTTTTTTTAGAACTCACCTCAAAAAAATTCCGGTGACAACTTTAGATAACCATCCAAACTTCCTCAACAAAAAGGGGGAGAGATCCGCCGGGGACTCTTGACAATGTTTTGATTCTTCAAAACTGAGCGTTTTGTTTATGAGTTGAAAGATGCAAACCGTACGTATAATTTTCAGGCAATCGAAGTTTTTGAAATAGAAGGCTTTATGTTATTTATGATGCTCCCTGCTGTGAAAACAACATCGGCTTTTAAGTATGATTTAATTGCTCGCTGCTTTCGTTTATTAACATTTTCACACTTTATATTTTTGGCCTGAAAATGATAGCAATGGTTCGTATCTTTTAACTTATAATTTAGTTATTTATGATGCTCCCTGCTGTGAAAACAACATTGGCTTTTACGCATGATTTAATTGCTCGCTGCTTTTCTTTATTAACATTTTCACACTTTATATTTTTGGCCTGAAAACGATAGCAATGGTTCGTATCTTTTAACTTATAATTTCTCAGTTTTTGGGCAGATTTACATCGCAAATGTTGTCACTTTAATAAACAAAGCTCGCTTTGCTCGCATCTTCTAGAGCTCCTTCCTCATCATTTGTTTACATTTTTTTTCCAAACTGAGATTTTTGTCTAGAAGTCAAACGATACGAACGTTCGCTATCATTTTCAGGCCAAAAATATAAAGTGTGAAAATGTAAACAAACCGCAGCAGTCAAGCAATTAATCATACTTAAAAGCCAATGTTGTTTTCACAGCAGGGCGCATCATAAATTACATAAAGCCTAGAATTTCAAAAAACTTCGATTGCTCTTAATTTCGTAGTACAAATCTCGACTTGATTTTCCGAACTGATTTTTTTTGTTCAGCACAATAAAAAAATTGCATGATTTATTTTGGCTGTTCCGAAGCAATATTTTATTGGAGAATAATATGTCTAGAAGAAAATTGGACGATGCCGGGCTGTTGCTTCGTTGCGGGCCGATGCCAAAACGTTGAGACTGCGGTTCAGGCTCTCTGCTCAGTAGAGCTGCTGGGGCCGGCGGCGGTTAGCAGTCTCAGCTAAGGCAGCGCTGGCGCCCCCCTCTTTGTCTCAGTTGCCTTTGAAAAGGGCAATCATTATGATGAACCTTCAAAATATCAGGGTGTGAGAACTGCAAAGCAACAAGTTTACAACAGTGTAAGAAAAAAAAAATATATTAGGTCATCCTCATGTGAACTTTGTGAAGAAACAAACCTTTTTTGGAAAGATGGTAATTATATACTTACACACTATGGTAAAAATCCAATTTTTGGCCAAAAAGTAGATTTTTAACAAAATTCACAAAATTTGCAACATTTATCTAATTCGCCAGCTGCATTTTGAGATTTGAACTTATAACTCTTTCCATAATATGCTCACATTAAGATTTGAACCCACAACTTTTTGCCAAAAAATGCTCACAGTAGGATTTGAACCCACGACTTTTGCCAAAAAATGCTCACAGTAGGATTTGAACCCACAACTTTTTCCAGAAAATGCTCACGTTGTGATTTGGTCAAAATCTATTTTTTGGACAAAATATTGAGTTTTGGAATAGTGTGAAAATATTGTTTGGACACACTGTGTATTGAGATGAAGACTGAAATTTACCGGTCAGGAACTTGGACCATCCCCACAATTAATCATTGGTTATGCTTGAACCAGGGTCTAATACCAACCCTTTGGAAAAACCTTCATGAAAACCAGTTCATGAAGGACTTGTAGAGGAAGTCTTAGTTGTAAAAGTTTGTCAAGCATTTAGTTGTAAAAATTACAACATGAACAGTGAACAGGTCAATTAGAGCATCACACCCAATTTTTTTTTTATTTTCACACTGTGAGGAAAAATCCAAATTGTATTGGATAAATTCAATTTTGTTAACTACAAAAATTGGTTTTCTAAAATTCTGATCATTTTGAATTTGCTTACTTCACTTATTTTGGCGTGAAAATTCAAATATTTAGGGATTGCACAATGCTTTGAGTATCGAAAAAATTGAATTTTCGCGCCTAAAATCAGTTTGTCTGGATTTTAGTTTACTTTTAACTAAATATTTGAATTTTCGCGCCTAAAATAAGTTAATCTAAATTTTAGTTTAGTTAAATAAACATTTGATTTTTTCCCCCAAAAAAACACTTTAAAAAGTCTAAATTAACAAATATTCAAAGAGTAATAAATCCGATTCAATATGCATTTTTCCTCATTGTGTAACTAAAAGATTTACAGAAGAAATAAAATCGATCATTTTTAGAATGAGTCATCAGTTTTCATGAGAAACAATTTAAGTAGAGTATTTCTGACACAAGATTTTATTGGATTTTTTTTTCTTTGTAATTTCATTCATTTTCATGTTCAGTCAGAAGGGAAGTTGAGGGTTGTGTTCAAAATTGACGAAAATGCATCCAAGTATCGAATTTTCATTTGCAAACTTTCACTTTGCAATGGAAAAAACGAAGAAGCTGAACAACCACAAAGCAATTCAACTTGAAAACAGAAAAGATATCAAGCAGAAAAATAATAGGAAATTAGCTTTCCAAAAGACTTTTTTTTTTTTCGAGTTTGGCCTTCCAGACTTCATATCAGACTAAAAGACTTTGACATTAGTCTAGCCTTGGCTGTTGCAAACGTTCTGACAAATTTCCAAGTGCACACTATTCCAAATCTCTATTTTGAGTTCTAAAAATACAATTTGAACTAGAATTTTGTAAACTTGATAATTTGAATTTTCGCGCTAAATTGACTCTAAATGTTACCAATTTTGTTCATCAGCTATTTTCATGCCATAGAATATTTCTACTTTGAATTTTTTGCGCTAAAATTACAAAATTACAAATTACAAAAAGTAGATTTCAACTGGTTATGATCGACTTATTGTAGAACTAAATCGATTTATGTCTACGTTTTTTAGATATAAATTGAGTATAATCTACACAATGTAGATGTAAATTGAATATGATAGTTTTATATCTAAACTGAACATCATGTATTTAGTTAAATATGATCTATTTAGATCTAAATTGAATATGATGTTTTAGATCTAAATTGAATATGATATTTTTAGATCTAAATTGAATAGGATCTATTTAGACCTAAATTGAATATGATCTATTTAGATCTAAATTGAACATGATCTATTTAGATCTAAATATAATATGATCAATTTAGATCTAAACTGATTAGGATCTACTCAGAAAATCTATTTTTTCAACAAAAAGTAGGGTAGCGGATCACTGTGTATTGACAAAAAACTCTTAAAATTGGCCTGAAAAATAGTGAAGTCATCCTCAAAATGAGTCATTTGAAAAGTTTGCAAATTCCAATAGAATTTACCACATGTACTTGGAAAGAAAAACCGAGAAAACCCCTTTGGCTATTTCTCTTCACCTTTGTCAAAAAAAAGAACATTGAAATTTCTGTACTTAGGAGAGAAGTACATTCTACGAATTCTTTTTTATTGCACTAGAGCTGCTTTTACAACTTTGCAAGCAGCAGCAAAAGGTAACCCTATTTGCAAAAGTTTTACTGCCTGTTGCTGAGTAGAAGTAGAAATATTCAACACATTCTAAATAATCAAGTCTAAAATCTTTATTTGACCACCGCGATTTACTTAGCAATTCGCAGTTAATTGAATTTTTGCGGAAAAAATCAACGATTTATTTTTTGTCATTTTGGGCGTGAAAATTAGCAATATAAACAAAGTAGATTTTAATTGATTATGATCTACCTATTATAGATACTTTTTTATTTGACCGCGATTTTTTAGTAATTCGCGGTTGCCTACATTTTTTCGCAAAAAATCAATGATACAATTTTTGTCATTTTGGAAAATTAGCAATATGAATAAAGTAGATCTTAATTGATTATGATCTACATATTGTACATCCAATTACTTACAATTGAAATAGTATTTTTATGACTCTAAATTTCCAACATTGTAGATCCAAATCAATTTAGATCTAAAATAAGTATATCATACTCAATTTAGATCTACAAAAGTAGATCAGAATCAATTAATATCTAAAAGTAGATCAGAATCTATTAAAATCTATTGTAAGTAAAAATGTCGATTTTAACCCACTGTGATTCACAGTGTAAACATCAATTTTTCTCCATCAAAAATTAGGGCATATTTGTTACGCTCTGCTAGGCATAAGAAACATTACAGCAGCAGTCAAATGATTCTTTTGCACTATTATTACGACGATGCGAGTAGGAAAATGTGTTGTGAGTAAATGTTAATGATTAGTATGTTTCAGGTCATCTCTAAGTCTCAAGAAAACTGCGGCTTTCATGTGCCAATAAGTGAAGCGTGAAGGGAAAAAGTCAAGGAAATCAGCCACCCCGATCTTCAAGACGAACACAGTGTTTGAAAATTCGTCAAAAAGTCTCATTTGAATTTTAACATGGAAAATTCAATTTCTTCTGCTTTTCAAATATTTGAATTTTCGCGCCAAAATTAGCCAAACTTTGATGTTGAGAAAGTCAACACCAAAAGTTAGAAAGAAGGGAAAAAGTCAAGGAAATCAGCCACCCCGATCTTCAAGACGAAGTGTTTGAAAATTCGTCAAAAAAGTCTCATTTGAATATTAACATCGAAAATTCAATTTCTTCTGCTTTTCAAATATTTGAATTTTCGCGCCAAAAATTAGCCAAACTTTGATGTTGAGAAAGTCAACACCAAAAGTTAGAACAATTTTTGGCGCGAAAATTCAAATAATTTTGTAATAACTAACATTTCATAGTTGATTTTTGGCGCGAAAATTCAAATCTTTTACAACATGACAAGTAAATATTTAAATCATTTCAATTTTCGCGCCAAAAATGACATTTTAATAATTCTTTTTCACTATTTTTTAACTATTTGAATTTTCGCGCTAAAAATGACAAATATTACATAATGGATTTTTGGCGCAAAAATTCAAATATTTTTACTACATTGTAAGCAATGCGAAAATACAAAATTATTTGAATTTTAGCGCCAATTTTTTGTAATTTTGGTGTTAATTTTCTATATCAAATTTTGGCTAATTTTGGCGCAAAAATTCAAATATTTGAAAATCAGAAGAAATTGAATTTTTGATTTTGAAATTCAAACGAGACATTTTTGTGAGATTTTCAAAGACTGTGTGAACAAGATGAGTGAATAGCTTAGAAGTTTCGACTCTTGACATTCAAAAAATGTTGCAACATCTCATCTCAATTCTTGACGAAATAAAAAGTCATCAAGGAAAGCAGTAAGCAACTGTTACACTTGCAATTCAGTAAACCCTGAAGAAGTAACTAAACAGCTGAACGACACAAAAGTTGAGGGTAAGGAAAACTATTGGGCTAAGTTCAAGTTCCACTCGCAACATCATTAACTAATGACATTTCTTTGAGGGGTTAGAATTGAGAAAAATTGACTTTTGCTGAATTATTTTCGATCTAAATCGTGTTTAAAAATCACTCAAAAAAGTGAGAATTTGCAATATTAGAATAGTAGATTTTAATTGATTATGATCTACTTTTTATAGTTCTAAATTGATTTACATCTACTTCTTGTAGGTCGGAATTGAGTGTGATCTAATTATTTTAGATCTAAATTGAGAGTGATCTTTTATTTTAGATCTAAATTGAATCAGATCTATTTATTGTAAATCTAAACTGATTATGATCTACATAATATAATATAATTGAGTATGATCTTCATATTGTAGATCTAAATTGAGTATGATCTATTATTTTAGATCTAAATTGAATTTGATCTATCATTTTAGATATGAATTGAATATGATCTATTATTTTAGATCTGATATGAATATGATCTATATTTTTAGATTTCAATTGAGTATGATTTTTTTATTGTAGATATAAATTGAGTATGATCTACAAAATGTAGATCTTAATTGAGTATGATCTTCATATTGTAGATCTAAATTGAGTATGATCTACTTATTTTATATCGAAACTGAGATCTAAGATAAATTTTTTGTCCATCTTAATCATCCAACAAAATGTTGATTTTTGGCGCGAAAATTCAAAAATAAACGAAAGATTGATTTCCTAAAACTGTTTGATTTTCTAATGTGAATTTTGTGTTCCATGTTTTAGAAAATATTTGACGTGCTTTCTATCAATGTAGCATGACACAATTTTTTTTTCTAAATTCCAGGTGGTTGATTAGCTTGAGGTCATCATTATCCAAAAAAGTCTAAATTGCGTGTAGAATGTGAACTGCGCTGCGGGACTAGAGAAGAATGAAGAACAAAGCGGATTTTTGACGTGCATTGTAGTTGCATTGCATGAGAACTTTTGGCCAATGCGATGCTCCTGCCGTGCATGTTGAAATTGTGCAATTTTACAGCTTTACTTTCAAGACACTTGCTTCAAGAAGTCAAAATAAGAAAGCCATATAAACGTGAGCGAAGTGAGCTATGATCAATCAAAGATAAAAGTTAGATTTCTCAAGAAATTTTGAAAAAAAAAATTCGCTGATTTTTTTTTTTTTTTTTTTTTTTTGAATTTTTCAAAGCCTAATTTTTTTGAAATATTTCCGGAATTTTTTCCAGCATATTTTTTTTTTCTGGAATTTTTTCAAGCCTAAATTTTTTTTTCTGGAATTTTTTCAAGCAAATTTTTTTTATTATTTTTCTGGAATTTTTTCAAGCCTAATTTTTTTTCTGGAATTTTTTCAAGCATATTTTTCTTTTTTTTCTTTTTTTTTTAAATTTTTCTGGAACTTTTCTGATTTTCTTTTGGAATTATTACTTTTTTTGGAATTTTGTTTTCCAGGAATTTTTTTTCTGAAATTTTTTCAAGCATAATTTTTTTCTCCTCTGATTTTTTTCTGGAATTTTTTCTTGATTTAGCTATGTACTTCCAAATATTTTTTTAAGCGTTTTGCTTTAGAGATTTTTGTGAATTGTGACCTGATCTTGCTTCAAAGTATTTCAAAGTATGTTCAATGAAGATCGAAGAGATGAGTTTTGTGACACGTTAAAAGTGTATTTTTGCTATGTAGAAGATTCAAGAAGACCTCTTAATTCTGTATGATTATAAACTTTTACTTTCAAACTAAAGATTATAATTGTACGGAAAATTCATCAAAAGAAGAAAAATTAAGTTTACATGGAAATCCAAAATTGCGTTGATATAAACCCTGAAAAACTTTTTTATTCCAGTTTAGTTTTCATGGTCAATTCCAAATCTGACCAAACGATGTTTTTGGAATAACATCCTTTTCGCACACTGTAAATTTTTCCAAGTAAAGGATCCGGAAAGAAACTCGGGTAACAATTGTTTTGGTCACTTGGATACAAACAGACAGAATAACCTCCGTAATTCTCACGACTGAAATTCAATAGATTAGAAGAATAAATAATTAAGGCAGATATCAAAACATACTCGTAAATTGTCCAAGCATCACAACCCGTGACCACTGCAGAGTTTCCAGACACCTTGGAAGGATCATAGGAAGGATCATCACCATAGAAATATTGGTCAGCTCCAGCATAGAAATCAAATTCGTACAAATTCAATGTACTGTACCTGTAATGTAACGTAATAAAAAACTGAGATGCTGAAAAGTGTACTAAACTGAGCATAATAAACTCAAAAACTGAAAGGTGCACTAAACTGAGCACACTTAAAAATAAACAAAGCGCACTAAACTGAGAAAATTCAACTTAGATGAGCACAGTAAGTGCGCATTGTGCGCATTAATGAAAGGTACGCACTAATCTAAAACGCACTAAACTGAGAATCCTCATGCATGGTACTCACTAAGATGAGCGCACTAAAATGAGAAAAGTCAGCTCAGACACTTAGGTTGCGCACTAAACTCAGCACAGTAAGTGCGCACTAGGCGCATTACTAAAAGGTACGCACAAATAGGACACGCACTAATCTTAAACGGAACGTACTAGACTGAGAAAACTCATGGTGCTCAGTAATCTGCAATCAACGCGCTCTTTTCTGTACGTAATGCACTCAACTAAAAGGTACGCACTAAAGAGTACTCACTAATCTAAAACGCACTAAAGTGTGCGTACAAATAAAGGTACGCACTAAAGAGTGCTCACTAATCTAAAACGCAATAAAGTGTGCGTACAAATGGCACTCACGAATCACTCATTTGCACCCACTATTCTGTCTACTAAGTGCGCACTCATTTAGCTTACTAAAAGGTACGCACTAATTTGAGCGCACTAATCGAAGATTTAAAGAATTTCAACGTACTTGTATCCATCCGGAGCTCCAGTGTATCTTGCAGATGAAGCCACCTGAGTAAACCCATTATCAAAATCTTGACAAAAGTTTTCTCCCCAACCTTGGAATGCCAAGGCATTGGGATTGTTAGTATTGTAGTACTCTTGATCATAAAGCAACCAAATTCCCTCAAAGCAACAAGATGAAGCTCTGTTGTCAAAGTTGTAATTGTCAAGGATTGGAGCATATTCGGACAAGACCACGGAGTCTCCTTGATGATTGTATCGTTCGTAACAGGTCAATTTTTGGCGATTTTCTTGGGGAGACTTAGAATTGTAAGGCTTTTTGGCAGATACAAAAGCCAGAAAAGTAATCAAAATGGACAATTTTAAAGTTGCCATCTTTGAAGGTTGAATAAACAATGGCAAATTTGATAAGAAAAAGCTGTGATACACACTGATGCAAAAGTGTTCTTTTGTTATAATATTTTCAATTTTATGATTTTTGGCGTGAAAATTCAAATATATTATCATGAATCACCAGTGAATTTTGGATTATTGTGAACCAATCCGGATTCTTGAAATATTTACTATTTGCATTTTTCATTTTTGGCGCGAAAATTCAAAACTGTTTGATTAACCAATGAATTTCGGATGAGTTTGTTGACTCTTGTATCAGTGTGAGCATTTTTGACCTTTTAAATTCTAAGTAAAACATTATTATAAGGTCACGTTTTTTGACCGCGAGTTTATAAAAATTCTCGCGGTCATGGTCTAAAACGTTTTGTTGGTCTTGTTTCCTTATCTATATTACTAAAATAAGTTCTCTGTCTGTTTGTTTGTCCACACGAATATCTCCGGACCCCCTACCTATGATCGTGAAAATTTGCATGCGTAATTTACTCATCATATGGAAGATTTCTATGTCAATTTTTTTTGGGGGTGTAAAGTTCAAATAAAATTTGGGTCATTTTTTATTTTGGTTTTGAATTCTGTATTTCAAACTTTTTACAAAGCAAACAATTTCAAATCTGTTCATAACCACTCTTGTCCAACTCTTGTCCATTTTTTGATTTTTCCATAAATCCGTCCAAGCAAGCTGCAGTTAAAGCATAGCCTATCTGGAAACCAAGGAAGCCTAGGATAGCATAACCTAAGAATTCGTATTGTTCGGTTCCATAGACTTGAAAGTAGTAATAAATGGTCAACAACACAAAGTCAATAATTGTAAAGGCAGCATGAAAAATGGCAATGTGTCGTCGAAGTATCTTGAAAACTTCATCCTTGTCATTCTTGTCTCCAAATGACAACATATATGTCACTCCAAGTTTTTGGAAAAATAGCCAACAAAGCAACCAAAAATCGTTTTCTTGGATGTGCAAGAGAAATGATCCACAAAGTATTAAGGAATCCAAGGCCAAGATCAACCAGCCATAAGCAACTTTGGTCAACATTGTTTTGTGATCTTGACCCAAGCTTTGATCTTGACAAAATGACAAAAGCGACGCTAAGGGTAATAAAGTGCTTCCAGATACCAATAGAAGTAATAATCCGGATATTTGACTGTTTTGAACAATATTTGGCTAGAAACAAAAGTCCCCATTTTTACCAATCATAACAATGATGTCAGTACAGTCAAACTGCTTCCTCAGCAATCGGTTTCCCTGTTTTTGGACATTCCGAGAAAAACTTCTCAAATTGCTTCCCTTCTTCTCATTGGATTACTCATCCAAAAAATGCCTTACTTTGGCGTTTTTTAAGAAAAAGTTATACAAAAAGTGAGCGAGATATGTGTTAGACATGCGCTCAACTTGAGCTATGAAGCTAGAACTCAGTGCTAGCATTGCACCGCAGAGCTTCAGAAATGAAGAATTCGCCAATGCTGCCATAAACGGCCATGTCTTACACCTGCCTGCTCATGTACTGATTTAGTCTAATCAGTAATCAACTGAGTTTATAACATGCGTTTTGCTGCTCTCTTACTAAGCAAGTCACGGTGGCTTAGTGGGAAAACCAATCTACATTCTGAAAAGGGTGTAGAATTGGCAATGAGGGTTCAAACCCCACTTGAGGCAAATTTTTTTTTTTTGATTTTTTCATTCCTTTCAGCCTTTTACAATGTTCTGGAGAAATATTTAAAAAAAAAAATGCAACTATTTTAATGAAATCTTGTGTTGAATTTATAAAGTCCTTTTTAGCTTGTTTTCTTAACTGATCACCATTAGCTCAGATGGTAGAGCGTTTGACAATGGAAGTCAAGATCAGGGGTTCAATCCCCACCAGAATCACTTTTTTTTTTTTTTTTCATTTTTCCCCCCTTTTTTCCCTTTGTTTCCATTTCCTTTTCATTATTTTTTGACAATTGTCTTGGAGAAATACATTTAAAGAAAAAGGAAACAAAATACTGGTAATCAGTTTTAAGAATACAAGATTTCATTAAAATGGTTGCATTTTTTTTTTCAAATATATTTCTCCAGAACATTGTAAAAGGTTGAAAGGAATGAAAAAATGAAAAAAAAAAAAATGAAAAAAAAAATTTGCCTCAAGTGGGGTTTGAACCCTCATTGCCATTTCTACACCCATTTCAGAATGTAGATTGGTTTTCCCACTAAGCCACCGTGACTAGCTTAGTAAGAGAGCAGCAAAACGCATGTTATAAACTCAGTAGAGCCAGTGATCACATAAGGCTTCCCGAAAATTCTTATTCGTCAATAGTCGAGAACAGCAGCTGACATAAAAACTTCTCAAACTGCGATTGACGAGGAAGCAGTTTGAGTACAGTACGACTAAAATCTAAATTAGAATCAGCTGTTCGAAAATCAACAGGAGGCGCTAAGACGCAGACAAACCGGTTTCTGTCAGCTTGAACATAGCAACAACAAAAATAAGAAAAGATGTTAGTGGCTGAAAACTTTATCAATGGACAATTCCAAGCTCCCAAAGGCTACTTGGACAGCTACGAACCTGGCAATGGAAAAGTATGGGCTCAAATCCCTGACAGTGATCCAGAAGACGTGAGCCAAGCAGTTCAAGCTGCCAAAACAGCCTTCAAATCCTGGAAGAAATTGAGTGTCAACCAAAGAGCTCAATACCTAATCAAAGCTGCAGATTTATTAGAGTCCAAACTGGATGAGTTTGCTCAAGCTGAATCCAGGGATCAAGGTAAACCTGTTGGATTGGCCAAGCGTATGGACATTCCCAGAGCTGTCTTGAACCTCAAAGCCTTTGCTACTGGTCAATGTCACCTTTTGGAGACTTCCAATGAACTGGTTGAGGCTGGTGTGATCAATTATACCAAAAGGAGTCCAATAGGTGTTGCAGGACTCATTGCTCCTTGGAATCTGCCATTGTACTTGTTAACCTTTAAGATTGGTCCTGCCCTCATGGCTGGTTGTACAGTGGTTTGCAAACCATCTGAAATGACCACAGTGACTGCTTGGATGCTCTGCAAGATCTTCCAAGAGGTTGGCTTGCCAAATGGAGTCTTGAACCTGGTTTGTGGTCTTGGTAGCAAGGCTGGCCAAGCATTGGTTGAACACCCAGATGTAAAAGTCATTTCTTTCACTGGTTCAACCAAGGTTGGGAAGCACATTGCTCAAGTGGCTGGACCAATGATGAAAAGGTTGAGTTTGGAATTAGGTGGCAAGAATCCAGCATTGGTCTTCAAGGATGCCAGGTTGGACCAGGCTGTACCTACCTTGATCAGAGCAGCTTTTTTGAACCAGGGTGAAATCTGTCTTTGCACTTCAAGAATTTATGTTCAAGAAGACATTTATGAGGAGTTCTTGAAGGAATTTGTGGCATCTGCCAAAAAACTTAAATTTGGTGATCCCAATGATCCTGAAGTCTTTATGGGTGCCTTGAACAGTAAAGTACATTTGGACAAGGTGGTTTACTATGCCAAGTTGGCTACTGAAGAAGGTGGAACCATCCAATGTGGTTATGGTCTAAATTCAATGGATCTGGATGACAAAATTAAAGATGGGTACTATTTTCCACCTACTGTTGTGACTGGTTTGACCAATGATTCAAGATGTATGAAAGAGGAAATTTTTGGTCCAATAGGTAATTTTACTTTACTTTTTGAATGTAAAAAGTTTGGCTCGGGGTATTCGAAAAAACACAAAAAGGTCAAAATCTATATCAAAACTTAATTTTAGACAGTTGATCTATTAAAGTTTTAATTAATAATTGGTCTACAGAAATTATTTTAATTACTAAAAAATTGCAATTTATTAGGCAAAAAACAAAGTTGAATTTCTTCGAAAGAACGATAAACTCACAATGAATACAAAATCTAAGGCAAAATTTAATTCTTTCTTATAGTCTGCATTGATACTTTTAAAACTGAGGAAGAAGCCATTGACAAAGCCAATGATGTGGAGTATGGACTATGTGCTTCAGTCTGGTCAGAAAATGTTGGAATTATTCATCGAGTGGCTGGTGAATTGGAGGTTGGAACTGTCTGGGAAAATTGCTGGCTGATCAGAAGTCTGGATATGCCTTTTGGTGGATGTAAGCAGTCTGGGACAGGTCGTGAAGGGATTCAACATTCCCTTGAAGCTTACACTGATGAGAAAACTGTTTGTATCAAAATCAAGTATTGAAGTAAAAGATTTGAGTTGATGTGGATCAGTGTGTATTTCAAATTACAATTCCTTACAGACTAAAATACTCTCTGTTTGTCTTTTAGGGTAACTCTCTGGTCAGTTCCTTACATACTAAAGTATTTGGATACACTTCAATGGTCTTGATTATTTTCCCCCAAAAGTGAAATGAAACATTTTTAAATTGCACCTATAGCCCATCTGGAGTAAAATGCTCGACGTTGTAATGCATTTAGATTTTGCTTTCTTTTGGTCATTCCTAGGACACTTGTTGGTCTAAAAGCGTGATGAATGAATTCGTTCAATGCAACTTCACCTAAAAATGAAATTATTTTTACATTTTTCACTTTTTGTTATTAGAATTTGTGGTAAAAGAATTTGTCCGGAAAGAAAAAAAAAAAAAAAAGATTGAATAAAAAAAAAATGACAAAAAAAAAATGTCAAAAAATTGACACCAAAAAAATTTAGAATTTTTGCGTGAAAATTCAAACCATGATTGGAATTTTGGTATTTCAATTTTCACGCCAAAAATACTAAAATTGGAAAATTGTAATTTTTGCGTGAAAATTCAAATGAGACATTTCGGACAATTTTTCACTAAATTCACTTACTTTTGACCTCAGGTTGAGGAGTACTTGCCATTTTGTATAGACTTTTGAGCCATTCTCGTCGATTAGCATTCTTCAGATTAGGATAGGTATAAACATTGACAGCTTGGCAAAGGCTACACATAGCCATAAAAAGCCAGATCCATTGTGTCCAAAGTTTCATGACAAAATGAATGTCTTTTTGATTTCCGCAAGTCTTTTTATATGGCCTCTGTATTCCAGGATGGAATTACTTTTAGTGTAACATTACGGGATACGGATATTAAATAGAGGAAATATGACACAGTGGTTACAAATCACTCAAAAAGTCTCATTTTCAAATCATTTGAATTTTCACGCCAAAAATATTTCTTTGAAAAAATCTACACAAGATCATTTTAATGATGAACTAAAGTTTTAATGTTTTTAAAAGATTTGAATTTTCGCGCCAAAATATCACCTAAGAATTTTAAAAGGTTGAGTTTGGGCGCTAAAATTCAAACTTTTCAAATAGCTATATCAATTTTTGCGCCAAAAATGGCCGAAATTGCACACGCAAAATCTGATATTGATTTTTGTTGCCAAAATTCAAATATTTCTCATTTGAAAATAAACGTTGATCGCTCATAATGTAATGTTGAAATATGAGACTTTTAACGTGATTTTCAAACACAGTGCATCGAAGAAAGTTAGTCTAAAAAATGAGATTTATTATCAGCAATAAAAAAGCCAAATAATTAATTGAGTATTTTGTCACCGCTCCATTATCCGGACCTTCCGGATTTGTGCTATTGCCCGGAATTCCCACACTGATCGATCCACAAGGACTGTAAAAGCATCGATGATTTTGGGCTATTCGATCAGCATCTAATATGGCTTGAAATAGTTCGGCTATTTGATCATCTTTCATCGTTTCACGTAAATCACCAGATGTGAACTTGGGATTTTTGTATCTTGAAGATGCTTTGCATATCGTGTCCTCGTATTCAAAACTGAAAAGAAAAAATTGAATCAGTGTGAGAATTCCGAATAATTCACAAATCCGGATAATCCGGATAATGGAGCAGTGACAAAATTCTCAATCAATTATTTGGCTTTTTTGTTGCTGAAAATAAATCTCATTTTTTTACGAAACTTTTTTTTTACCTTCGTTCGCCTTGAAGAATACTTGAATTAAAAGCATTATACGAAGCACAGGATTTGTCCACTTCCATGCTGACTCCTTTCCCCACCAAAATCACATCTTCTATTTGATATTCGTATGAATATTCTTCGATATTTGTTGAGATTTGACAACCATTATGTATATCTGGATTGCATTGCTCAAATATCTCTTCCAATTCTATGGGTTCCAACTCAAATGGTTCTTGAAGTACATTCTAAAAAAAAAAAACGATTTTCAATAAAAATTAAGAATCCAAAAAAAAAAAATGTAAGAAAAACACCAAAACAAAAAAAAAATATTCAGAGATTTTTTTTTATATTGTGTAAGAAGCAATGAAAAAAAATAGCAAAATGAAATGGCGAAAAAAAAAAAAAAATTGAAAATGTATATGTATCCGGATCCGGATCACGAATTTTTAAAAATTCCATTTTTTTTTCTTACCTCAAATCTTTGAAAAAAGACGTTAATTTTAGCTTTTGTAGTTTTGCAACTAAAAAGCCTTAACGAACATGTGGCCCGAGACAAAACAATTTCACGATCTGAATTCCGAGGTAAAGCATTTCCAATCAAAAGTCCGCCACTACTTTGATTAATTCCAACCAGGAAATTATCACCAAAACCTAAAATTAGAAAAATACAGGGTGTGCCAACAAGTTATTGCTTGGACACACTGTACCTGGAAAACCAAAGCCATTGGCACTATGCGAAGACGTTTTGGGAATTTCTGGATCATGTAACTCTAAAAGTGTGATTTCGGTTTTGACATGTGGTTTCAATCCCATATCCACTATACTTTGTGCCCATTTTATTGTCATGAGTAGCAATAATGCTTCCCTCATTTTGAGGACATAACTGGGACAACAGAAGGTATTTACTCACAAATCAATGTTAGGTGACCATGGATCTTTATCTGCTTTTTGGTCCAGCATGATTCATTTATTGAATTTTCAAATTTTCTAATTGTTGACCTATTTTGACAAAAATGTAAAATAATGCAATTTTGCAAAAGTTTGTAAAAAATAATTTGAATTTTCGCGCCAAAAAGTGTTTTTTTTTTTTTCAATTTTGAAGTCAAAATTTTTCCAGACTAAGAATTTTGAGATGAAAATATCACTAATGTCTTAGTTGTGTCGACAATATTTTAATTTTCGCGCTAAAATCACCTTAAAAAAAAGTGCATCGATGACGTCATGATTTTGGATGATTGATGATTCACCCTTTTTGCGTTATTTTTCACCTCAACTTTAAAAGTTTCTCTGCTTCGCCTGGTGAAAGTCAAAATAATTTGAAATGGAAAGTTGAAAGGAAGAAAAATTTTAAATGAAGCGAATTTTATTCTACATCAATAGTTTGTAGCACTAATGTAAAAACTGTTTTCATGACCTCTATATCCAAAAATGTGGAATACAGCTTCAAAATTATCACCAAAAGTCTTGCCCATTTCTTCAAGATAAATAGGTTTCAACATTGGATGGTAAATTATCTTTCTTTGCAGATAATTTGATAGAATCTGTAAAAGCAAGTCTTCGTTTTTAGTAAATTGTGGAAAAGTCAAATTGATCCATGAATGGTAATCTTGAAGGCCTTTCACAACATCTTGGTTTTGAGTGAAATGTGGATGAAGTTGGTTTTTGAGTGTGGAATTCTTTGCTATGGAATTTTTCAGTAGGCTTTCCATTGTTAGCTTAGAATTGGACCATTTGGGGTCTATTCTAAGGAGATCTAAAATTGGCAGTGCTATTTTTGGACATTTTCTTCCCCCGAAAAAGCAGTTAAATTTTCGGAATCCAAGGGCAGTCAATTTCTTATCTGAATTGAAAATATTCTAAATTAGCTCTCAAATTGGACACCTAATTTTCATGATTTTTACCTACGGTAACCAAGGGAGAATCCAGACTCAGTTGATGATCAAATGAATCCTCATGTTTTTCAAAGATGATTGATGCCAGTGTTGATAAAGCAAAGTAAAACCAATTAAGCTTTGGGTATACATCAAGTAAATAGGCCGAGGCTCTTGAATATGTTGGAAATCCACACAAATTGATGACCAGGTTATCCTCAAATCCTCTAGCTAATTCATAAGTGGTCACCAGAAATCTTTTTTTCTTGGATTCCTTGATTTCTTCAATGGTATCAGAGTACTCATCAAGCCAGTACAATGGAGCTTCTTTTCCAAGTTGGGCAAAAGCATTGTCAAAAAGTG